>JAYDZE010055637.1:0-25984 GCA_034509125.1 Monilaria moniliformis | reverse complement strand
ACTTGGGTTAATGAAAATGGGTTATTAAGTGTGTTCAGCCTTAATTATCCTTAAATTCTTTTGGCTTGTTCAAAGTTGATTGATAGAAAAACTAAGCACTCATCCTCAATCCCTTGAATTTGAATTAGATCATAAATTCCATTCGAATATGTCTAACAATCATCCGAAGCATGCTAGGAGCGACCTTCATCATCTATCACCAAAAACATCGTATTTAATTTTCGTGCTTTGTTTGTTCGAAATCCTAGAATTTAGTCAATCTCCCCCTTCTTAATTTTAATTTTAGATTAGGCAATCGATTAAACTCCTCGTGGGATCGACCCCTAAGTGCTACTTTAGACACCGTGCTCTTGCGGATTTTGGGTATATTTAGGGTTATTTTACGCTTGAGAGTGAGCTTTTAAATTCATTTATTTGCTCTAAATTTACGCATCATATACCAACCCCTAAAAGAAAAACCGGAGAAGAGGGATTAAGGCAAGTGAGCATTATTGAAGAGAAACACGATGAGTGTTATACATTTATCGTTGTCCAAGAACGTGGCGTTTCACACGATTGGAGTCATGTCAGCGAGGGAGATGCTGAAGATTCTGGAGCAGATGTACCAGAAGCCATCAACAACGAACAATGTTTATTTAATTAGGCAGTTGTTCGACCTAAGGATATTAGAGTGTACAGCGGTGCAACACCATCTAAACGAGTTCAACATGATTACTGGGCAGTTGAGGTCGGTCGAAATCGAGTTGATGACGAGGTACATGCCTTAATTATATTCTCTGCCATAAAAATTGGATCAGAATATTGATAGCAGTTAGCGCTTCATCTGCGAAGGCTAAGATAAGTTTTGACGAAGTGCAAGATATGGTGATTAGCGAGGAGATTCGCCGAAAAGAATCTGGATCCACTTTAGGGTTAGCATTGAATACGGAAGAAATGGGCACAGTCAGAGCAGATCGAAGTCCAGAGAAAAAAGTCATTCCAAGAAGACAAAGATTCGATTTAGTGCTGGAATTGTAATGAATTTGGCCATTAGAAAGGCGAGTGTGAAACACCGAAAAAAATTAAAAAAAAAAAAGTCAGAATGAAAAGAAGACTACAAACGCAACCACATATGAGATTGGTGATGTGTTGGTTTTGAGCGTGAGCAGTTCGTTGGAGTCGTGGGTATTGGATTCTGGAGCGCCATTCCATTCGCACAGTGATACTGATATAATTGAGTGTTACATCTTTGGCAATTTTGGACTAGTCTATTCGACTGATGACGAACCCCTGAAGATTGTTGGAAAAGAGATGTCTGAATCACCACACCAAACAAATCACTATTGTAGTTGAATGGTGTGAGACACGTTCCAAGGCTGAAAAAATTTACTTTTAATTGAGCAACTGATAGTGAATAATATTTAGTGACGTTTTGCAGCAGCAGATAGAAGATTACCAGGGGGTATGATAGTAGCTCGAGGTAAGAATGATGGTACGTTGTATACAACAACTAACTCCAAAAAATGCATTGATCTTGCAAGAGTTGTGACCAATGTTGGTTTGTAGCACTACCGGCTAAACCATAAAAACGAGAAATGAATGAATGTGATGTGTTCAAAGGGTAGGCTGTCAGGACTAAAAACTGTTAAAGTTGGCATGTATGAAGACTATGTTTTTGGGAAACAAATGATGATGGGTTTCTCGAGATGTGGCAGAACTTTGAAGAATGGAAGTTGGAGTTGGTTCATAGTGATCTATGGGGACCAACGCCTGTAAAGTCCCTTAGTGACTTGGAGTACTACATGACCTTTATCAATGACTCCACTCGAAAGGAATGGATTTATTTTCTGAAGAATAAATATGATACGTTTGATGCTTTTAAGAAGTGAAAATCCCTCGTAGAAAATGAAATGGGGCTGAAAGTGAAGTGCTTGCTATCTGACAATGGAAAAGAGTATGAATTCCATGAGTCCAAAGAATTCTATGTTGAGAATGAAACTCGCATAGAGTAAACTGTGAGAGGAACTCCCCAATAGAATGAAGTAGCATAACGAATGAACAGAACGTTGAATGAGCGAATGAGATACACGAGACTAAATAGTGAGTTGCCTAAGGCATTTTGGGTGGATGCAGTCAGCACTACTACATGCCTGATTAATAGATGTCCTTCAATTCCATTGGAAAACAGAATACCTGAGAAAGAATGGACTAGAAAATAGGTAAATATGTCTTACCTACGTTTTTGGGAAACAAACGATGATGGGTTTCTCGAGATGTAGCAGAACTTTGAAGAAAGAAAGTTGGAGTTGGTTCATAGTGATCTATGGGGACCAATGCCTGTAAAGTCCCTTAGTGACTTGGATTACTACATGACCTTTATCAATGACTTCAATCGAAAGGAATGGATTTATTTTCTGAAGAATAAATATGATACATTTGATGCTTTTAAGAAGTGAAAATCCCTCGTAGAAAATGAAATGGGACTGAAAGTGAAGTGCTTGCTATCTGACAATGGAAAAGAGTATGAACTACATGAGTCCAAAGAATTCTATGTTGAGAATGAGACTCGCATAGAGTAAACCGTGAGAGGAACTCCCCAATAGAACGAAGTAGCATAACGGATGAACAGAACGTTGAATGAGCGAATGAGATACACGAGAGTAAATAGTGAGTTGCCTAAGGCATTTTGGGTGGATGCAGTCAGCACTGCTGCATGCCTGATTAATAGATGTCCTTCAGTTCCTTTGAAAAACAGAATACCTGAGAAAGAATGGACTAGAAAATAGGTAAATTTGTCTTACCTACGTATCTTTGGTTGTGCTGCTTATACTCATGTTAGTTCTGCTGATAGAAGTAAGTTGAATGCTAAATTTGTTAAGTGTACATTCATTGACTATAGAAGTTGACGAGTTTGGTTATAGGCTTTGTGGGATGAGCAAAATTGAAAGATTATTCATAGTAGAGATGTTGTTTTCAATGAACAAGTTATGTACAAGAACAGATTGGAGGCACCGAATTCTGGTAATTTGGAATTCAAAAAGATCTAGTTAGACATATCAAATTTGAGTAGAAGCAAGGAGAGTCGGAATGATGGAGAGATTCTTGAGGAAGAGCTAAGGAACCCATCACAGAATATTCCGCTACAAAGATTGGCTAGAGAATGACGTCCATCTGATAGGTACTTGCCCTCTAACTATTATTTGGTACTTACTAACAGTGGTGAACTGAGTGTTATTTAGAAGCAAAACATATTGGAGACAGATGTAGGTGGAGACTTGTTATGAATGATGAGTTAGCATCTCTCCTTTTAAACGACACATGGAAACTTGTTGAGCTCCCAAAAGGTAAGAAAGTCTTGCACTGCAAATGGTTTGTCGGATAAAGACTGAAGTTGATAGTATCAAGCGCTACAAGGAGTGGCTACTTGTGAAAGGGTTTGAGCAGCAACACAGTATCAAATATACTGAGTTCTTACTTCTGTTGTGAAATTAACTACTATTTGTATGGTGTTAATTATGGTAACTACAAATTACTTGTTGTTATATCAGATGGATGTAAAAATCGACATTCATTCATGGTGACGTAGAGGAGAAATCATATATGACACAACCTGAGGGGTTTGTAGTAAAAGATAAAGAAAAAATTGTGTGCAAGTAGAAAAAGAGATTGTATGGCTTGAAGCAAGCTCTGAAACAGTGTTGCAAGAAGTTTGACATTTTTATACTTGAGATTGGTTATCAAAGATGTCACGCTAACCACTGTTGTTATTATAAGAGGCTCGACAAAAGTTATATTATTCTATTGTTATATGTTGATAGTAGGAGCCGATTATAAAAAAGTGGAGCCGATGATAAAAAAAAAGTGGATAACTGACGAAGTAATTGTTTGAATGATTCTCCATGATAATTCTTGGAGCGGCAAAACAGATTTTGGATATGAGAATCGGGCACAACAAGGCAACAAGAAAAATGTATCGTTGGCAGACGAATTACATTATGAAGGTTTTGGAAAGATTTAACATGAATGAATCAAAGCATGTGAGTATCCATTTGGGAGGTCGCTTCAAGCTTTCAAGAAATGGGCTGTCGAAGAGTAAGGAGGAACGTGCCCAAATGAAGAATGTCCATTATGCCTCAGCAGTTGGTAGCATTATGTATGGCATGGTATGTACACGACCCAATATTGCTCATGTAGTGAGAATAGTGGGTTCTATGATATTTGAGAGATATTACGGACAAGGCTTTATGTTTTGATGGCAATGGAATTTTGTTGGTAGGTTATGTTGATACAGACTAGGCATCAAATGACCTTGATGTGAGAAAGAGTATAACCGAGTATGTATTTGGTACCACTATTTCTTGGGGTTCTAAGTTGCAGAAGGTTGTCACTTTGTCTACTACGGAAGTTGAGTATGTAGCAATAACGGAGGCAAGAAAGGAGATGATGTGGTTGCAAAATTTCTTAGGTGACCATGTAAATTAGCATAAGAATAGCACTATTTGCAGTGATAGTCAAAGTGTTATATTTTTGGCAAAGAATCCAACGTTTCATTTAAGGACAAAGCATGTTGAGATGAAATATCACTACATTTGTCATGTTTTTTAGAAGGATACCTTGCAACTAGTGAAGATTCTTGAAGGTTTAAATCTATCAGACATATTTACTAAGGTGGTGACCTTAGAGAAATTGAAGCTTTGTATAGCTTCAATTGGCCTTGGAACTTGAGATGAAGGCATGGCACTGTCGCGCAGATGCTATGAAAAGGTTTAGAAGTTATGATTACATATGAGATAAGTCTCCAAGTATGAGATTATTATGTTGTGGAATCTGATAAGAATTAGAATTTTAGCTTATAGGTTTAGAGGAACTTTATTCATATTAAGATTCTGTTTATAGGGTTTTTTCCTTGTTTATTAATAGCCCTCTCATTGTAATTATAGAGTGCACCATATTTTCATCGGAAATTTTCTAATGAAATACCTCTGAATTGGCCGCGCTTCCACACGTATTCTCATAGAAATAAATTGGATAACTAATTCTCGTGATCTTTATTATCTTTTATAATTGTGTATCAAAATTTCGCAACAGTCTATATTTGTACATAGCTGCTCTCTCTCTGTCTCATGTTTATGATTGATTTTACATGAGATGACTGTCCACACATCAATTCAACATTGATTAGGAGGGAAAATAAAAAAAAAGGGGGCAACTATAGGGCCCCAAATAACAGCTGGTAGTACGTTTCATGTCAGTGGGATAAATATGGGAATGGTTAAATTTTCTTGAAACTTCCTTTGCCAACAACAATCACGTTATGTCAAAAGAAAATATCTTAGGATGGAAGAAATACACTTTTTCCAAAAGTCCACAAGTTTTCAAGAATCTCAGATTGTGCTGCAAATCCTTGTTTATTTTTCACCAAGATCGGCTCATCAATTGTCATACAAAAATCTTTTAAAGAGACATGACATGGCATAGAATCTAAACAAATCCCTTCTAATTAATATGTATATTCTCCTGTAGCCCCTTTACAATAATTTCAAATATTCTAATCATGTCGCCTACTTATTCTCATTACTATAATTTTGTAAATTGTGTACTTGTATATCCTTATTAAATTATTAATTGATATAGCTAGTGTAATCTTCCTTTCCACAGTGTAAGCATATGATGAAAAAAAGACTTTATATAGTTATCATGCATGGAAATAATTAAATGAGAAATAAATTGTGAGTTTCACTTTATTTATATGCATGAGAGATTGATTTTCTTGGACCACTATATATATATATATAGATGAGTATGTTCCAGTTCTTAAATTTCTGTAACACTATATATTGTATATTTAATAACATGTAAAATTGGTTCACATAAAAGTCTTCTTATTGTGAAAATATGGTAAAATCTCACTAAATATATATATTTACTGTATTTGCCATTAAACTGCATTCGGAAAAATAATATTTTGTCCCTCAATTTGAGATTCGAACTCAAGTGTATTATTCATCCAACAAGATAATGTATCAAACATTGATCTTCACAGTTGAAAAATTAAAGATGATTAAGAAAATTCTTATTTAAACCCTTCCCTACTAATCTAATTTCATAAATCAAAATTCAAAAGTTTTTTTAAAGCCAACATGAAGCTTGAGCATGCGATGCAAAGGCACCGACTCAGTGACACAAGAACAATTTCTAAAAAGTTTCACTTTGCACCGAAAAGAAGGTGCCATTTTGACCATTTTCCCCTCTGAAATGGGTAATAGAAAAAAAAATGTGGGGCAGCTTGAAACAGATGCGACTTTTAGGTGCTTCATTCTTGGAATGCATTAACTTGTCTTCGTGCTTACACGTAAGCTTCCTTAAACACGAATCTCATTGGGTTCTACATCTACCTATATACATACTTTTATGGGAATATCATTTATTCCCAATTCTTTTTTCCCAACTAAATCTGACCTTGTTTTCTTCCAAAGTTCAACTAGTTGTTGAAATAATCAACTTATTTAGTTAAGCCGGCCACACTATTAAATTAGTCGTTTGCAAGAATCCAATGAGATCTTCAACTCTAATTAATGAACTTTGAAACTTCAATATTTTAATGTCTTATTCTGTGCTAAAATTATGTAAGGATATTTGTAAACATTTGACGAATATGGCAGGCAGCATACACAAACTAAACATGGGTTAAACTTTCCATTAAAGCTTGAAAACCCTACATAGTTCCATTGTCTAGGTGGAAATAAATAGTCTAAATAATAATGATGACAATAATGACCGAACTTCCTATACTTAAACATGAAAAAAAGTGTTTCACTTTGTGGGGTTGTCGTTTCAGTGAAGTGGTTAATAATTTTGTCTAGATCATGAAAATCATTATGTCGTGTCTTCTTTTTATTGAAAACTATTTATTCAACTCATCAAAACTATAGTACTATCCTCCAATCCTATTGTTGAAAATATTTTTAACTCTAGCTAGTAATGTCATATGTACATCCAATTCGAATAAAATACTTTACAATGTTGAACCCATAATTTCCGAATTACAGAAATAATCATGGATGCCAAGATATATAATTTCTGGCTAGAGAGAAAAAGAAGCAAAAAAAAATCAATAAATCAGAAAAAAAAATGTACAGGAAAGCCAATCACCGGCGCCAAATCAAGCCGAGAGAGTCTACTCACGGCGCCGCTGGAGCCAAGCTGAGATGAAGATCCAGCCCAAACGCGTCGTCGAAGCTGGGCCCATTATCACTCGAAAATCTACTCAGCGATGGCCCGTCTAGTCTCCCATTGTGGGCCATAACGGGCTGCGTAGATCCAATACTCGAATCCAGTGGACCCCGTCCGCTCGTGGAGGGGGCGAAGACGCATCCGTGCGACACATGGAAGGGGGGCGGGGCGCGTGGGACGTAGACCCACGAGGGGGTCATCCCCGCGGGGGCGGAGGCGGGGGCGGGGGCGAGGAGGTGGGAAGGGGGGGTGAAGGCGGAGATGATGGGGTTTCGCATGTAGGAGACGGCGGCGTTGCGCGTGGCTTGCATTTGAGCGCGTTTGAGCTGCTGCCGCTCTTTTTTGTGGGCGTTTTGGTGGCCACCGAGGGCCTGAGAGTTGGCGAACTCGCGGCAGCAGTATTGGCACTCGTATTTGCGGCCGTCCGCCGCCGCGGGCTCCGGCGATCCTGACGGCGTCTTGGCGGCGGGGTCTTCTTGATCTTCGGTGACGTGGAAGCCGAAGAGTTTTAAGGGGGCGTTGTTGCATGGCTTGTTTCGGTAGTCCACCTCCGCCATGCTATACATACAGACAACTAGTCTTTATATATATTTGTAGAGAGAGAGAGAGAGGAAGCAACGCGGGGTTTGGTTTTATAAGGCGATTCTTGCATGTGTGGGGGTATTTATACAAGTAAATTTGTGTGTGTGTGTATGTGAGAGAGAGATGGTTGCGGACATACCTAGGGAGATGAAAGTTAAGTGAAAATGGGAACACGACCCACCAAACACTTTAGGGACCCAATGGATTGCACTTGTCTATCGATCAACATCATTTTTTCCGAGTTTCTCCTTCTCTTCTTCTCATTATCATCAAGTTACACAACTGTCCTTTTACTTTTAGGGTTCTTTTTAGGGTTAATTATATATAAGGTTAATTCACATATATTATTTTCTTGATAAAAAAATATATAAACTTTTAATTTTTGGGAATTTAGTATGAGTACAAATTTTGTTGGTCAGTAAATTCAATTTTTTTGAGTCTATTGGGTCATTCGAAGGTACTTCTGGAAAATTCTCAATGATAGCTTTCTAATTATACCTACTGAAAATGGTCACAATATCTGAGAATTGTTGTCACAAAACTATCTTTCTTTTCTTGCCGAAATTTGGTTTTGTGTACCACGTACCATTACAAAGCTATCGTTGAGAGCTTTTACACTGATACCTTCAAACTTTTCTTCGGACTCATACCAAATTCCAAAAAATCAAAGAGTCGTGTATTTTTTCATCAAGATAATAAAATGGATTAATAATAAAAAACTTCTTTTAATCCGCCAAGTATGCATAATACCGTTGTTTCTATTATATATTAGGGTTTTCCCCATAAACAATTGTCTATCTTAGAAGATCGGCAAATAGGATTTGTATTGAGGAAAAATGAAATCTATAGTGCTCGACCCTTTAAAAAGAAAATTATAATCTTGAGACCAAGAGGAAAAAAAAAGTAGAATATATGTTAATTAATTTGTGGAGTCTTTTAACCATAGTGAGTGAGGATTGGAGTGAAGAATGTGATGCATGTGACAGTTGCAGGATAGTTGTGCTATCAAATGATTGAGTTTGCCCCTTGTTTTTGAGTTACTATACACATACCTCTTTCTTGCTAACTGAACACATTCACTTCATCATGGGCAACATCAAAATCAGACATATCTATATATTTATAATCATTTATAATATGCAGCAAACAGCTGGGCATCAATGAAAATCCAGGATAAAAACATTAGAATAATATATAGGTTACTTAAATTGCAAGATTTGGTAATGCACAAGATTTCAAAAGTGGAAACAGCAAGTGAATCATTCCTATGTGCAATTCTAGCACTGTTAGCCAGCTTTGAATATCAATGCTGTCTATATTATATTCATTCGTCAAATTGGGGTTCCTTACAATATAATATTTTAAAAAGACTATATTTATATAAAATATCAAGGAAATTTCATTACATATAATCTCATTTAAGTACCAAACTTCAGTTAAAAATTTGTATGGTATTTACCTAACTTCTACTTGATGCCATCCTTGTCCTTGACTTTCTTGCGGATACATGGAGAAGAAATTACAGCATTACATTTCTTGTTGTACACCACTTATTATGACAGTATACCAGAATTTGTTGGAAAGTTAAGTGGCAAATTTGCATTTAATTGCACATCAGAAATGTCGACATTCATACCCTACATATTCACATCGTTATTTAAAATTGGTCAAATATTAGCTTAAAGAAATTATATATAAATATTCATATTATATAGTAGTGGAACGAGCCCCAATGAGCTAGGTATATCGTGAAGCCCATTTCTCTGCTGCCTGACTCGCTTCTCTGCGACAGGAATGCTCTCTCTCTCTTCATTATACTTAGTTGTTGTGCATGCAATGGGCGAGAATGTTTTTGTACAAACAACATTGTTTTGTGTGCTTATCGATCCGAACTCAGGAATTCAGTCAAAGGTAGTTTTATTTTTAGGGTGTGATTGGTAGAATAAATTTAGAATTATGTTATATTTGTAATTTTATGAAATTGAATTAGAAGTTATAATATTCTAATTCAATTAAAAAAATTATTTCGTAAAATTAAGTAAATGTTATAAAACTGTATTGTAATTTCAAATCATTTATTTGATATGTTAAAAATTAATTAAGATTTAATATTGACTTTTAATTGATTAATTTTTTTAAAAAAATTATGTATATATATACATTATGTAATTCAATATTATTTTTCAATATATTTTGAGTTGTGTTTGCGAGTGTATGTAGTGTGTGTAAATTTGTGCAGTGTGAAGTATGTGTGAGTGTGTATTGTATGTATGCTTGCAGTGTGTGTTTGTTGTGTATTGTGAGTATTGTGTGTGCAAAGTTGTGTGTTGTGTGTATGTGTGTGCTTGTGTCTGTGTCTGTGTACAATGTGTGTATTGTGTGTGCAAAGTTGTCTGTTGTGTGCTTGATACACATTGACATTTTGGATTCTTTCTTTGCATGGTATGAGTCAACATCATATTTCTTATGCATGTATATATAGTAAATAATTTACCTCACTCTTTTCTTGGATTGGTTTTATGGCTTTTAATTGTTAATTAAGATTGATTATACATGACTAGGGGTTATAGTTTTTCATATTTACTTGATAATATTTCTATTACACGATTGGTTTTTACACACATGAATATTTATAACAACTAAACGATTGTGTGTTTTGATAAATTTAAGGTAAATACCGAATCGGTAAATATTACTATTACTTTATTATATCATGTCAATCAGAAAATGTGTTCAAATTCTAAACTTTATACTTTTATCGAATCTTAATTATATATATAAATCTTACTGGAAATTGCAACTTGATGCCGACATTATGCGAGAAAACTAAGTTATTTTACATACATAAATTTTATATTTAATCAGTGTGTTCATCAATCATGTGCGAAAGAGTATGAATTTTGATCATATGTTTTAGCAGGGATGGGTACATGTTAAGTGGAGCCCACCCACCATTACGTGGTGATGATGAATTATTGTTGAGGATGTTTGCGTGATTGACGTTGAAATCTATATGGTTTTAAGCTGTGCGTTCCAGGGGATAGATTTCATAGAATCTTACTAACTACATCATGAGACAGAGAGAAAGAAGTATGTGCATATTCACACACACACATGTGGATGTGTGTGAAACTATGCTACTACTATATTTGAAACTATTACATCATAGATGTGTGTATATCCGTTTACGTACGTGTATAAAATTATTTCTTCTATCCAAAAAAATAGACATAATAATATGTGTCACAAGTTTTAATAAAAGTTAGTTAGTACATTTAACACCCACAATGGGTGCCAATCTGTACTGGAAAGTGAGGGCTGCGTTGGAGGGGTAATCCAGGCCGCATACCACGGGGTGGGCCATGCATGCATGATTGTGCGCGGTTCACCCTACACGCGTGAGGCGCGTCAGTCAACGCCAGCCACAACATTTGGAATTTTTTTAAAAAAATCGATCAGTGACTATTGTGAATTTTTTTTCTTTATCTACTGTTGTTCAGCGTTATTCCCCAAAAAAAAAATCATTGGGCAACATTTTCCCCCAACATTTATGTGACTTGTAATTTTTTTATTTATTTCAATTATGTAATTTTTTTAATTTTAATTATATAATTTTTTATTTTAATTATGTAATTTTTAAAATTTAAATCCTTTATTTTAATTTTTGAAATATCACAATAAAAAAAATATGAAATTGGAGATAAATATAAAATAAAGATGAATTAAAAAAAATAAGTGGTAGGACATGAATAGTTAAGGTATGGTATGATTTCTGGTATGATGATTGATGGTGTTTGTGGTAAAGTATGAAAAGTGGACGTGTTACATGAATAGTTAAGGTATAATATGGTTTGTGGTTTAAGATTGTAGATGGCCTTATGAGTGGCGAAAGGGTCTCACCTTAGGGATATATTAGTAATGATTAATAAACATATTGTGAGTAGAAAAAATGGTAGGCCATGTGGTACAAAAGGTAATCGACCTCGGAAACGTTCTGATGTAATCAATTTTTTGTAGGGGTAATAATAGTTACAGGTAAACGATTCGCATGGGACAAGGTAATCACGAAACCTTGACCAATATACCTGGCATGTCGTATTGTTTGTTGACCAGAGTTCAAGAACCGAGTTAGCATAGGGAACATGTCGGAATATCTATAAATAAATTTACTCGTTTCTTTCTCTTGTTTGAGACAAGTTATGAAGAATAGAATATTCTATTCCTTTACAGTTAAAGTTACAGTGAAAGAAGTTGGAACGAAGTTGTTAATAATAGATTACCCAAAGAAATAGGTAAAACAAATTTCCATCCAAGATTTAAAATAAATTGATGTATTGAAGGTAATATATTGTGGGTAATATATTGTGGGATAGTATCTATAAATGGAAATAAACTAATTTGTGGATGTACCTAAATGATAAAAATGAACTATTTTTAGGGAATAAATCAAGTATTTCAATTTAGTGATATTAGGTAGGGTTACGTTATCCTAAAATTTATATTCTTTTTAGAACTGAGAATAGTATTGAACGTCTAATGTTATTATATTCACATTAAAATAAACTGCACTCAAGAAAATGAAAAAATCTTCACGTCTCATAAAATTCGAATTCCGGTGATGCACATCCAATAAAAAAATACATTTATTATAGATTTTCGTGATTAAATTAAAAGATTAAAAATAATCTCCACTCTTATAATAATTAACAGTTTTATTTCAACCATTCCCCATAGGTATTCATAGATTTATATACCAATACAGATCGATAAAATAAATATATTATAAGACGTGGCGTCGCTACATTGGGTGGATGGGGGTACGTTAATTCGGTTTAAGTCATTCTTTTACTTAATTTATATTTGAATTTCCTTAATGATGATGATTAGCATAGCTGGGAAAGTCAATTGACCAATCAAAGAGGTTTTCGGTGTCTTCGGCAGTTTTTTGTTCTTGACATAACACATGCTTCCTTCAGTTTCTAAAGGTTAGGACGGAACTTTTTCGAATTAAATATGCGTCAGAATTTATTAGAATTTTGAATTTTATTGGCTAAAATACTTAAAAATGTCTGAAATTGACTGAAGTATTTCGCACTATAGTCATTATTTTATCGTACTCTGCAGATATATGTTTTTTCACTAATTCGGCAATAAACGACATCTAAAAAAAATTGTCAACACAATTTTAATGATGCTGAGATATGTGTTATAACTTTGTTATATCTTTAGGTGTAATAGAATTGCTACATCTAAAACTATCACAAAATATTTCTATTATATATATATATATATATATATATATATATATATATATGTATATGTGTGTGTGTGTCACAATATATGCTCTCTCTCTCACATACACACACTTACAGAGACACAGGCACAAATTTTGTTATTTTAGTTTTTCATTATTAATAAAATAAAATAAATCAATAACTAATTATAAGTATATTGTCATTAATAATAGTTACACTTTCACATGTTATAAAAATAGCTATACATATACATGTCACAAAATTAGCTACATTCTTAAATGACACTGCTAAGTTTTGTAACATGTTTTTATTTTTGTAACATGTATAATAGTTGCCCACCTACAAGATGTCACAATAATAATTACTGATATTTATAAATATCATAATATTTCAAAAAAATTATATCACTATTAGAACATTTTGTTATAGTGAATTATCTGCAAAATAAATGAATAAATTCTCAATTTGGTCCAAGTGCAATGAATTCAATTTTATTTAGTTAGAATGCAAATAATTAGAAAGAAAAAAAAAAGGTCACTTGCTTTTGTCCCATTACCAGCTAAGCTAAACCTAATCAGAGTTCCTATAGTTGAGAAGTTTTGTGGCAATAGATTTAGGAATTGTAGTTTGGAATCCCATAATAGAAAAATATATCTTACAAAAACCTATCTACATAGATATAAACTTGTCATCTAATTAAGAGAACATGTCTCCAATGATTTATATACACATATAGATATATATTAGCTAGGAAACCCTAGCTAATAAATGATCACTTCTTCTAGAGGGGCTCAAGAAGTTGGTTTGACATTTGCAAATCTAAGTAATGACAATCAACTTAACTTGAAAGTTTCATTTACATGTACTAAGTTTGTTTAGACTTTCAAGAATTGCTTGAAACTCGAATCTTTGTTCAAAAATTTTAGAAGCGTCAGAAATCGTGTAGTGTTGATTTAAATCTCACTCTTATGCTTTACCAACTCTTACTATTTTTTATTTTTATATTTTTTCGAATCAATGAAATTCGCTATTGCATGAATATATATTGATTACACATAATATATATATATAGTAAACTTTTGGCATTCAAATTATTGTGAATCTTCACCCGGAAAGCTACCCTACTATAACCTAGCAAGTTTTGCCTTAATTGGGATACTTAATTTGTTTGGACTTTCTCTAATTAAAGTTTCGTGAACCTGCATATGATTCAATTAATTTCATAAATCTATTGTTTTTGCTTAGGTGGTGTAAAAATTACAGCAAAAGAAAGATGCTATTTTTCCTATTCCTACAAATTATGACATAAAAATAGAGAATATTGATTTTTCTTGCTACAATATATTGATATGGTGGCGGACCTAATTATCTAAAGTTATAGCACAAAGCCATATTTTCACTCTTTTTTATTTAAAGTGGAGTTACTATGATTTATTGTATTAAGAAAATTTAGTGTTGATGGGAAACAAGGAAACTGCCCAACCAAAATTCTGCAACATTTAATATTGAATCATGGTATAATAAGACAAGATTGTCAGAGGCTAAAAAATAGTCAAGGTTAGAGAAAAAATATATATATAAGCACATGGCCGCCCCATTGTTGTAGGGAAAAACATGTTATTGTTCAAATTGTAAGAAGCTATTGCACGTTGCCCATGTTGATATATCTATATATATAGATAGAGAGAATTGAGATTTACACGTATTGTTGTTTGATTTACTATAATTATAAACACAACATAAAGTAATTTTTTATTTAAATTCAACAAATTACACGACATTATCTATCTATCTATCTATCTATATATAGAATTTGGGACTCAGTAGAAATCATCTTCAGTGTAAAAATGATGCTTTTGTTTCTTCTTCTTTTTTAATTTCTAAATTCTATACACGAAAAAGGTTTTATATGATCCACTATTACATGAAATTGCAAATTGAGTGAACTCAGAGACACGAGTAAAACTATGGAGGAGTATAATAGAATGTGGGTTTGACTAATGTAATGAAGATATTGATTTGTGTTTAATATAAGCAAGTACAAACGATTTATATATGGTTTTAAAACTTAAATGTTGAGTGTTTTAATAAGCTAGCAAGCTTGTACAATCAACTTGTTCACAAGCTTGTTGATTAATCTACTAATGTACATAATTAATAAACATGATGAGGGGCTTTCCTTGTTGTTAATGGTTTCCACCACCAATTAGAAAATGCTTTTTAAGGACCTTAATCATGCTTTTTTCTTGGTGTTGATTGAAGTCCTTGTAGATAATTATTATTTGAGATTGCCTAAATCGCGATTATGGCCCACTAAATGTGTTTGTCAAGACAATCTAAGCCAATGAGAGCTTATTCAATCAATATCAAGAAAAGATTATTTCAGACATGATCCTATCATAATAATTAAAACCCCCCATTAACTTTCCTAATCATCTTTGTTCCCTTTTTACAGCCATGACTTTGGAAAGATCCAAAAAGGATTAAAGAAAAAAAGGAAAAGAAAGTATGATATGAGACTTAGTTTCCAAGTTGTAATCCCCCTTTCTGGATATGTTCAAAAGCATAATTAAATAAACCATTTACTTATGTGGAATCAGTGGAAATCTATTGTTTTATCTTTATATCAACGTATATCAGTATTACACACGTAACATGCATAAATGATCGATGAACAAGACTGAAACATATATATATATATATATATATATATATAGTGATGAGTCCCTCCAAATAAGTATTCCAAGTGATACTTACCTACTTCAAATTTAATACAATAATCTTGTGGGATTGGTGGAGTTTGCTTTAAGTCATGTGATGTGACTCTATCCCTTTTTTGTAGTTTAATACACATGTCAACACTTAAACAATTAACTACTTAATTAACTAAGCCTAAGCCTAGATTACAGTCAAGAATGTCTACTATATTTTAATACATTGATAGTGAACTCCAATATTTGGGCTTTTGTTATTTAAATAATCTTATTAAAAAGTCCCGTGAATTTAGATGCTAATTAAGAGTTTTGTTGGTGGTGTGGGGTGGGGTGGGGTGGGGTGGGGGTAGGGGGTGGCTAGGGAGATCTGTAATAAGACAAATAAAATGTGCTTAGGGTTGCTAATAAAGTGGACATTTAGACGGCAACATAAACACCACATTAACACATTTGTTGGGGGACACTTGCACATGTCATTAGGATTAATTAAATTACAAATGTTCCTTCATTAAAGTTAATTCATTGGGCAGTTTAGAATTATAGACGATAAAATAGTGTTACCATCTAATCATCTCTAGCTACGTGGGCAGCTTGCGCTCATTTATAAGCATTGATCTTATTTTGTTGATCTTTGTACGTGATGTCTCGATTTCAAAAATATCTATGAGATGTAGGATTTATCTACTGCTACTTACCTCATTCTCGTGTTATTTATGAATGTACACAAAAAGATCGAGTCACCTTATTACATATGTTAATTTTTGGGAAGAGGCAAATTGATAATAAAAAAAATGAAATATCAAATTATAAATTTATGTTACAGTGGATTCGAACCTGAGATAGTTAGATTTGTGGCCTCATACATTAACTATTCTATCGATAGACCAATATGCATGGCAATTGGTCATTTGATTAGTCTAATGATTCGCTAAACCCTACTTGGCCCGGGGAATTAGATAATACAATTGTATATCAACTTATAATATTCTTGAACCATTGCTACATATTTAATATTTTGTATGTATATGTGATCTCTTCACTCTATATATATAAACTCACACATGTGCGTACGTGCGCTCGCATGTGAGGAACTAGGTCATTGAGAAAGACTTACTACATAATTAGATTTTTTTATTTTATTTTTTTTGTTATAAAATGCTCTGCGATACATGATGATTACCTATTTCTTTACGAAAGAACCTTAAATAATCAATCTATTTTTCCAAGTTTTAGAGGCAATCAATGAGTTGGGCCACCGAAGTTGCAAGTGGGATGCAATTTGTCTCTACATAGATTTATTATCATTAATGCAGGTTCAAGTTAAGTCAAGATAGCAAGTTTCCTACCAATTGTTTTCGTTCTAGTGATTAGGTCATGTCTGGAAAGTACTATATGTTTATATACATCTAATTTTTGGGTCTAATTGTATTCTACAGGTCTAGGAGCAGATAACCTAAGATAGCGTTTTGTGGCAGTCTGTATATATCCCATAAACTCAAGTTTAAATAACTGATTAATATATGTATTGGGTTTCCTGTCAATCTGCCATTGTTTATGGGCATTTTTATGATATTGACATTTGATCCACCACAAAAGATTAAAATAATCCACTCTACATATGTGCTATATACAGCTTAACTTTTCTTTTAGAGAATATGTAGCTTAATTAGGCCTCTTTTAAATATTAAAGCTTATCAAGAATGCAAAGCATATCATTATTAGTTCTCGATTCGATTCCCTCTTTATTAGTTTCATGTGATATTATATTGGCATATTTATAGATACAACAATGACATTGTCAACAAGTACATACCAAAAACAAATCCCAACATCAAATTCCAATAACAATAATTTAACATCAAAACTTTGGTATTACGCTAAATTTGGCCGGTTAAGACAATCTGGGAAACCAGATTCGTCAAACCCAAATTAATTAACAGAGATGATAAATCCGATCTTAAAAGGGACAAGAATGATAGCAAAGAACAACAAAATCCAGAAAATATGGTACAAATATATAAAAGATTGAAGAAAAAGTTGAAAATCTAGTCACCATCCATACTAAATAATAAACAAAAATATATGTCCAAATCTTTAAAGGCTATGTCAAAGCACAATTTTTTTCAAGATCTGAAGACAGTGAATGAAAAGCAGCTGCCATTTCACAGTAACTTTATCTGGTGAAGCCACTTTTAATGATCACACGACTCTTCAACCCCCAAAAAAAAAACAAAAAACAAAAAACAAAAAACAAAAAACAAAAAACAAAAAACAAAAAGTGGGCTAAGATAAATAAAATTCTGGAGTTGGATTTGATTATTTAATCCAAGAATTCGATTACCTCCTGCAAATATCTGTAAACCCTTGAGCCAATGCAACTGACAAAAGTAAAGAATTGAGTTACAAGCAAAATTACTGTTACAATGAAACCAGAACAAATATAAATCGATTTCTTCGACTATTCTACAAACTATCATCCCAGCTCCAACATCGGGCGACCAACAGCTCAATGAATAGAGACCTAATTACATACATTTTACAGCAATAATATGACAGACCAACCATAAGGGAACATCCTCAAGAATAGCATGTAACTCCACCAAATAATAAGGGTCGAGCCTTATATAGACAGAAAACTGCGATGCATAAAAACATGAAGGAAAGAACAAACTTCAAACCTCGGAAAGCAGGTAACTGTAGCTCCAACACCATTCACTTTTTGTCGGATCCTTTGAGGTTAAGATTGAACCATTTCTTCTTTGAAGATTTATCCTTCGAGTCTGAACTGCCCTCTTCCCCTGGACTCTCAGATTTATAATCCTCCCCAAGTTTGCTGCTACTTCCATTGCTAAAATGTCCACTCCCCAGGAAAGAAACAGTCCTTGAAACGGTAAAAGAAGAGTGGATGCTATCTCTCTGTTTTAGCAGCTCATCAACCTGTTGAAGAAAATACCATGGATGGTGAGAATAAAAAAAAAAAAAAAGCCACAAACAGAAAAGGTTGACTTGATAAGCCAGCAAGGAAATTAGAAGTCGTGGTACCAGTTAGCTGAGATGGCTATCTAAATTGACAGAAAATATGAAAAGATAAAGATGGAGACAAGGTAAACTAGAGTACAAATTTGGGGGTGAAAACAACTCAATTAATCCTACTGAACCAGAAGTGTCCCCAGTTTGCAGAAATCTCGTTTACTTAATGTACTGAAGCCAGTGGTCTAATATAAACACTGGAAATGGATCTCAGAGGTCCCTCTTCTATTTGTGAGCATCAAAGGGCAGTGGTCCAATTCCAATATTGTTCATAGAAAAACAATAAGGCTTCAGGAATCAGAACATTGGCATGAGTGTTCGAGAAACTGACAGAACACCCTATACCCCACCCCCAGAAAAGGACCTGCCTGCCTGCTGAGACACTGCATATCAGTGTCCAGCTCAAAGATGGCAAAACCTCAAAGGCAGATTAATTACAAAAAGACTCACTAATACTCTTCACATTGCATAGCAATATTCTCATATAACCAAAAAACTGTAACTAGATGGAAAGGGGAATAAGCTTCAGAGTTTAGAACTTAGCCAGAAGATAAACAAGAACTTATGAAGGAATCTCAAAATGCAAACTTACAGACTGCTTTTCTTGAGTATATCTGTTAGTAACTTCTTGAAATCGTGCAAGTGCCTGAAAAATAAAGAGGATGAGTGGCCATGTGTTAAGAAATGCATCCACAACTCCTTACTACAAAATAATTATAAACAGGAATGAAGAAATACCTTCCTATATTCTGTCTCAAATTGCCGTAACTCGTTTCTCTTCCTCAAAATTTGAGCTTCAATATCCTTAAGCTTATGTGTTGTATCCTCATATGTCTTTGCACAAAGGGCCTCAATCGTATATGTAGCAGGTTTGAAAAAGTTATCTCCTGCGGGAATCACACAAAAAATAATCCCTAATGAGTTCATGTTTTCTATAATGCAAACTTTAATATTCAGATTCATATGCCAAGAAATACAAACAAGGATGCCACTAGAAGTTCTAACCATATACAGCAAATATGTGAGTGCCAGCTTTGAGTTCTGAGACCTCACAAGGTTGAAGGCCTTCCAGTCTTTTAAAGAAAGCAGCTTCTGGGTCCTTAGCCATCGCCAACTACATGACCAAGAAGTACTCATCAACGTAATTATAGAATATGAGCCCTCATGTTAAGGGAACAGAGAGTGTACACACCGCATTTACAGTTGAATCCATCCTATACACTTGAAAATGCAAGAAGTACATTCCAGCAGATGTAGCCTTGCCTGCCTTTTCACTATCTTCCTGTATTAACAGTGGTACAAGTCATCAAAAGGTGTTACACTTCTCCATTAGGAAGTCATTTCTGCTCAAACTATTATTTTAAAAGTAGATAATCATAGTTGGATGATGAAAGTCTAAGACATAAATAAAAAACGAGATTGAAGCTTCCACATAGAAAACCTCAAGAAACTTATGAAATTCATCTTAAGCAGCCCTGACTTTTGAAGTTCAATTGATATGAGAGCAAATCACCAAGATGATGAATTTTGAAATCCATCAAAGGAAAAAACATAAGGTCAAGATTAACAAATAGCAACACAATCATAAACATGGAACTGGAAGTCAAAAATACCTGCAATGCCAAACCATATCCCCCATTTGCATCTTGTTCAAAGTACAGGAGCTGAAAATTACATGTAACAGAACCGTTAGAAAAGAACTATATGTATTTATAAGAACAACAAAGAGAAAAAGTGAAAGACATCCTTCAGTTTTTTATAACTTTATTCAGTAAGTATAAGGATATAGCTTATATTTTCGGAGCCTTATTACAGTTACTTTAAAACATAGATATGAACCTCTAAAAAGGTGGAAAGGAAAATGAACCATGAAGTGAACTCCAGTTGAGTACAAGATAAGGGTTAACTAGAATATAAGAAACGAGTGTTTTTCTCCATTGCAGATGGCACAGTGTAGGAAGGCACCTTAAATTTGCTTTGGGCAGCTGATGTCACTCTAACTACTACTCCTGACTCTGCTTGTTCGTCACTGATAGTTACACCAAAGAAGTGAGCGGACTGTTTTTCAACCTGTTAATAAATCATTGGGTAATAGGGTTACAGTTGGATTAAACATAGACAGCGAAAGAAGAGAGCAGCATTATGACTGGGCTTTTTTTTTCTGGTAAAGGATTACACACCTTTCCGCTCACAGAAGTTCCAATAGGTAGAGGTCTAACTGTAACTGTTCCATTCAAAGCCTCTTCAAGAACATTGGCAGAAATTGTAGTCTTGATCGGCACACCCAATTTGCTATACAAATGAGTAGAAAATACTGAGCTTAGAAGATAATAATAATATGAAAAGATCAGATTCTCGGGAAAGAGTATAACCTGAACAAAGCTGCAAACATTGTGTTGACAGTTCCAAGATTTGACAAATCAATCTCCATGTCCATTCCTTCAGCATCAAGGGCCTTATTATCACCAATATCAGAAGCCAAAGAAATTAAAAGACACCCTCACATAAGTGAGGAAAAAAGAAAGATCAATTACACAAGACACAAAATAAGGGAAACATATAAATTCTTATATAACTTTGTTGGGAACCCAATATCCAAATATCCAAGATTTACGTTAGGAGAAAGAGAAGAGCAGAAGCAGCATCGCTGGATAAGGACGCAGATTCTTAGTTTGAATGATTTCCTTATTTTATTTATTTCCTATTATTATTGTTCCTTATTCAGGTAGAACTCTATTAGTTTTCATAGGGTTGATAAACTTTGGCTGATTGTTTTTAGGTCATTATGAACATGCTTTTACGAAAGTTACAGCGCTCGCGCTGAATACTAGGTTAATTCAAGGCTTTTATCTTTGAGTTGCTAGGATTTCTCGCAGGAGATCTCATCAAACTTCTGCCCTGGTATAAATATGCACGTAAATTACCTATTTGGAACATTTCCTAGATGGCTTATGTGAAAACAACATGGTACTCTTTCAAATGCGTATATATCTAGCAGTAGAATAAAATCCAAAAACAGAAAACTAACAGGAGACAGGGGAGTACCTCAAATCCTGAATTATCATATTGCCTCCTTTTCTCTGGATCAGCCAGAATACTATAGGAATACGCAACCTCCTTGAAAAGCTCTGAAGCTTCAGGGTTGTTAGCATTCTTATCCGGATGATACCTGACAACCCAAAGAACTTGTCCTTAACAAGTCTAAGGAAAGTTCAAAACATAAAGTTTGTTGATGCATGAGTTGTGGTAGTTTCTCCGGAAAGAGGCCAGATGCCTCATTGTATTTAGAACTTAGAAGAATAAAAGATATTCACAAACTTGTTTGACTCATCTTTCACATACTACCCAAGTTGATTTATCTTAAAGTTGAAATTATCACGGCATATTGAATAGCATGATCAAAAGATCCAATACCAATAGAAAGCTCGATCCTTTTTATTTTAATCAAACTGGAAAATCTCATGACAGTCATTAGATGAGACATAATCAAACATCTCCTTCAATACCAGTAGATTCCTTCAACCCTAAAGTCCCCATTCAACTTAAGCCCTAACCAAAACTAAAGAGTAAAGATACCACAAGTATCAAAAGATAGACCCCTAATGAATGAACTCGCAGTTTATCAAATTTTCCAGCAAAATAATGCAGAAATTCTACATAAAGACTCAAAATGTACCCAGAAAAACACATAACAGTCATGTACCAAGCTATCTAAATTTGAGAATGCTTCTAAAAAAAACAATATATAGGAGGATGGAAACAGATAAAAAGGTTAAGCAAAGCACATACTTTAATGCCAGCTTTCTGTAAGCAGTCTTAATTTCCTGATCAGAAGAATCCCTGGTAACAGAAAGCACCTCATAAGGATCTCGTCGCAACGCAGGTGCTGATGGTCCCTCCATTTTTGTCCCCGACATTACTCCTCTTTCCGAAGCTCACCTCCTATATCTAATCTTTCCCAAATTTTTCTTCTTCTCAAAATTCACCAATCTCCTCTTTTATATTTCTTCTCCCAACCTCTAAAATTCAATTACTGATATTTCAGCATCCGGAAAACATCCTCAAATACATCAACACTCGCGTTTCACGTACAAGCAGTCGCCTTGTCTGTAAATCTGCAAGCAAATGCGATCAAAATCACATATTTCAAAATATTTAGGAGATCGAGCTGGAATAGCTGCGAAATCCAATGCCTCGGATCGCTGAAAAACGTTTATCAGAATAAAATGCATAAATCAACAAAAAAAGGGTTTGTCAATGACAAACAGTAGGACGAAATTCTAGCTGTCTATAAGATCTATTCCACACAGATTTCAAATTGCACAAAAGCAAATCGAAACGCTATCAGCTCCAGATAGAATCTAGGGTTTTCAAGGAATTACCTCGGCTTTTTGAATTCGGGCGGAGAAGATGAAACGATTTTAAAGTATTGTCTTAATTTTGTATTTTAGTTTTTTTCTTCCTCGGTTGCAATTGCTGGCGTCAAGCGGTCATGGAATTAGAAATTAATAGTATTTCAGTAATAATTTTTATAGCATCTGTATTAATAATTACATATATTTCGATCGTCATAGCTAACAGTCAATCAGAATAGAGAGAAAATAATTTATTAACAATAATATTATGCGCGTTTCGTGCAATCTTTCCTTATGGCGACTCGTATTTGAATTCTGTAAACTTTGATATGGTTGTGGGGAATGGGCATGGAGTGCCTTAATAGGGACGGATTTTGCATTCTAGTTTTTTGTTTTTTTTTAAGGGGTGTGCATTGTATTTTTTAATTGCAAATAACATCTCTCTCTCTTGCCAGCCCTACAATGTGTAATTTTTCTGGCACTTTGATAAGTTCATCACAGCACGCTTGATCCATTCTACATTATCAATTCAAAATTTTAATTTGTACATCTTTACAGCTACAGGTGAAAAATTGTAGCCAATTATTAGATTAAATTTTAAAATATTTGTGCAGTCCCAAAAATATCCTCACTTTAGTAATATCAATAAAAAAGTCCTATTTAGACATTGTACTAAAAATACACTCGCTATAAGTAAGATGATATAATGTTAATAGTTCATTCTTTCATAGTAATGGAAGTTCGGAATATTTTTTAGACAAGGCAAATAATTTTGAAATTTAATCTGATAATTGCCCAAAAATGGTCGAAAATGCTAAACAAGTCAATGGGAAATTGAAGTGGATCTTTATCCATTTTATTCCGATCATGTTGACATCTACCAACCAAAGTGCTATTGACACTGAGTAACATTCTATCTATTCCACGTATATATCGGAAAGAACAGATACAAAAGAAAAAGGAAAAAAAGAAACAAAATTATGTTCAAAAATATTGGAGACCATTTACATGAAGTGTATAGCCCACGTGGTACCACCAACCATTGATATACACAAATGAATTCTGGGAAGAATATAAATTCCTTCTCTAGTTAAGTAGAACAATTATCCCGATCAACCTTGATTACTCTTGTATTATACGAACCACAAAAGCCACACTTGTGATACAGCCAATGAAATGGTGCGGTTCCTTTCCTATCGCAGTCATTGCACAAGATGTCCTGCAGATCAAACACTCGAGTGTCTCAATGGGTCGTGCAAAAGATGATGGAGAGAGAGAGAGAGAGAGAGACTCACCTGACACCCATCTCTATATTCTTCGGGGAGCACCTCCGACGCCATCAAAGCATCGAGCATTCCAAAGTAGACCTGGTAGGATAGGTTTCTTAGTTAATAGCAAACCAAGCATATATCATGCGAACTGCAGACTACACCAATGTCTGCGTTCCCCATCTCAATGCCATATAAATAAAAGAAAGAAAAAAAAACCATGTGGCGCGAACGCATACAGTTCTACCTATCTGGTGTGTGGTCTAACATAACTTGAAACATTGACCCGAAGCAGATAGATGGGGGTGTGTTTTGGACTTATTACAGCACAACTTTACAACTTTCTCAAAAAGAACAACTATTGAAAGTACGAGGGCAAAGATGCAGTATTAACACAGGATACTATATAGTCGATGGCCATCAACCTCTTAAGTCTCATGACATAAACTAACACGTGTATGTGATGTGTCCATAGAAAAGTTTGGTGCATTTTGTGGGTGATTGGTGATTGGTCATTACATACAATATATACTCGGTCTCAACTCAATTTCACAAATAGCGTAAGCAAATTAATTGCTGTAAATTTGAAAAGCTTGTCCTCACCGACATGTCTCCCATCGACTTGCTGCAAATAGGACAGCTGTAGTGTGTACAAGCATATGCCTGGTGTCAATGAGAGATAGTGAGATGAGTAAAGGCTCTAATGTCAGTTGTTTGTCGAAGATAGAAATCAAAACCAGGAAACTATATCAAGGAACAGACCTGGAAACAAGCAGAATGCATGTAATGACCACATGGAAGAGCCCTGACAGCTGTACTTGATGTGAACAAAAAGTCGCAGCATATTGGGCAGTTGGTTTCAAGACCCTTCTCTCTGCATTTGTGATCCAGTAGTTTCATCCCAAGGCAACAATTGCATGTCATGCAATGGAAAAAATCTATACCAAGACCTCTTCCAACACGGCACAAATTGCAGGATGGACAATGATAAACATCCCTGAAAAGCAAAAACCAGCAACATGGTGTCAGATAAGGATGAAAGATAGACCACAAAACTCATTAAGTCGCCGAAGCAAGTAGTCACTCCTTCTATATCACTTACAAAGTTACAAACAGATTTTTCATGTATCATCCAACTGGAGAAGTCAAGACAATTATTGTAAACAAACCCTATCCACATTTAATGGAGTAATATGATCATTTGAATTTCAATTAGCAAGTAGAAACTATATTATATAGCAGACTACAAGAAGGAAACTAAAACTAATCAAAGCTCACCGTTCATCATCAAAGAACTTGCAGCTGCTGCAATAGTACTTCGCCATTGAAAGCCCATTACAAGAAGGTGTTGTGCAAACTGGTCCAACCGGCTGAATTTGTAAGCAATTCATACACAACATTTCAGATGTTGCCTTCCTGCAGATATAATGAAATACTAAGAATTTCCTTATGAATAGAAACACAATGTGTAAACAATCTTGTCTCTTCTTCAGGAGGTACCTATCCATTGAATGGTCGCTGACTTCATCATGGCAGAACCTGCATGCAAACAGCTTGCCACAACAAGC
>JAYDZE010055526.1:0-25985 GCA_034509125.1 Monilaria moniliformis | reverse complement strand
CGTTATGGCCAGTGATTCTAACTCCATACAATTTGCCGCCATGGATGTGCATGAAAGACCCCTACATGTTTTTGACTATTATCGTGCCCGGTCCGAAAAATCCAAAACAGAACATCGACGTGTTTCTACAGCCCCTGATTGCATAGCTGAATGATTTGTGGGAGGAGGGAATTCCTGCGTATGATATATCAACAAAACAGAACTTTCAGATGCGCGCCATGCTTATGTGGACGATCAATGACTTCCCGTATATTCCATGTTGTCGCCTCAAAGCTGCGGCAACTTGCATGATTTGGGTGTCCATCATCTTGACTTGTTTCCCTAGTGCTTCCACGGTTGTCTCCAATTATCCAAATCTACCATCGGAGTTCCCTATGTACTTTTCAGTTCTTTTCATGAAATTCATGAGGACTTCTTCCATCATTGGCTTCTTTGGCTTGTCGACCACTCCATTATGTTTAAGCAAATAATTATAATTTGAGCAAACAAGTACATATTCTACATTGTAGACTGATGACCTATAATTTATTTTTACTAAGAATTATACTGCAAGAGGACGATGCAATTTTAGTATAGTAAATAGTAAGAAAACAGTATTGTATCCACATGTACTATGTTCGACTCTAAGTACTACAATCTTAATCAATTATTATTATCTAAATCATACAATTTGAGTATGGAAAATCTTGTAAAAAGAAAAGAAACCAAAGTATAAAGAAATAAAATTGAAAACAAGGATAAAAATGTTTATTCTAGGAATTCGATTTCATCAACACATCATTCATTCAAACATTCGATCAATTATACAATTTGAGACTCGAATTTAGCTAGACAATCACACAAGTAGTTTAGACCCCATCTCGAGGTACCCAAATAGTAGATTACAAGTTACGACTCGAGGTCTCTGCTTGCAATTCCTAAAAGCTTCTAGGAGTGATTTTTCACAATTAATCTCCAACCTCTCGATTTTGTTGATTACTGTGTTACCTACTCCACAATCATGCATGAACACTCATTTCTCGAATCTTACATTAACGCACACAAGATCATTTATTTGGTGATCAAGCATTAAGAACAAGAGAGATAAAACCTAATAAGGTATTGGATAAAAAAATCAAACGTTGAACAAACTACTGTTGATTACTTCCTAGCCCTAGAATAAAAAGAACTTTAGCCAAGCATGGCTAAAGATAAACAAAAACGAAAAAAAAAGAAGAAAACATCAAACAAGTTAAACAAAGGTTAAAAGAACCCGTGTGAAGGTAGAGCTTCGCCTTGTCGTCGATTGTTTCACGTACTTTCTTTTGCTTTGACAATGACTTCTCCAATGTGTTGGTGGATAAATGGTAACAAAAAATATGTGATATTTTGACTTAAATGGTGCTAGAGAGTGTTTCAAAACCATGCACAAAAGGCCCTATATATAGGCAAAAAAGCCTTAATCCAAGTAGGGTTTGGATGGCTAAGGATAGATTTTTACATACAAATCTAAAGTGGGAAATGGGTCATGGCGGAGCTGTCCTAGCAAACGTCTCATTTCCGAAGGCGGCCCCTGGATATCACTATAATTGTCTTGGCGAATGGTCGATTTGGTGGTAGTGTCTTTCCAAACAGCCAGTTTGGGAATACTTCTTCAAACGGACCGTTCGAAATTCGTTTTTCATCGAACTTGCTCCATTCTTGATCCTTTGGCTTTTTAGCACCTTTTTATGCATATTTTCTTTCAAACCTTGACAAACTCATCAAACAACCAATTGATATATATTTAAACTAAAACAAAGCTAAATATGATTAAAAAATAATCAAAATACTTTGGATTTAAATACTAAAATAGCCAAAATATTGAGTGTGTCAACTGAATGGTGGATTCATAATTTAAAAAAAAAAAAAGATCTTTCAGTCGGTTTATTGTAGAAGAAAATTAAGTTCACAACCTAGATAGATCTGGACAAGTGAAAGGTTGCAGTGTTAGTCCAAAGTTTTATGTTTATCATAGCTAACTGATTACACTGATGAGGTATAATACTGAAACAGATTCACAATGAGATAAGTACTTCCTTGCTGATTAAATGAAGTACGAGGTCTCAAAAATTCTTTATTTCTTAAACTATATAGATAACATTGAGCATATGGTATTAATTATGTACTACTTTCATATATTAAAAATGTGGCTTTTTTGTAAACGTATATCTCGGTATGTTTGATAGTGGAAATTAATATTCGAGAAGTGATAGAATTGTCATTGCATAGAATCATGTCTCGAGAGGACCCCGAGTTGATAATATCTCTAAAGGTGTTTGAATAAGGATTAATTATACAAAACTGACCAGTTGGAATTTATTTCAATATAATAAATTAAGTTTCGAACTAGACCATTGTTGGAAAAAGAAATTAGTTATTTAAAGCTAGCAGTAAGCTTAAATTAATTAATAGATATTGAGAATTTTAAACACAAAAAATGAGACTTGCGGATAAAGAGCTATTGTTCCTAATTTTGAAAAGCCATCACTTGACTTGCTGAAGTGACACTCAGCAACTAAGGCTAAGATCAAAGTCTCGATGTCGGGAAAGCCATATGGAATCATAAATGCAAAGAGTTTGCAACATGGAATGAGCATATTCGTAATATGGGTTTGGACCGGATAAATCAATATTAATGCTATAGTGACACTAGTTAACATTTAATGGACTTTATTTAAGTTGGGCTCAACTAAAATAATGAAGTTCATTTGGAGGCCCAGACCAAATATCATTGGATCCTTAACCTAGTAATGTGGAGTATAGATAAAAAAATTTGTAGCTTATGTCCACCACTATATAGATAGCGGTATAATATGATCGATCCATAGGGAATTGATCAGTGCTTCTTCCTTGTCTCACCAGTGTTGCCAAAAGTTTGAGGGGTGGCTACAGTATCCATGTTGGTCAATGACCTAAAATAGAAATAACTGAAACTAAATAGAGAGATTGATCAAAGAACATAACTAATATAATCTAGACTTGACATATTAAATACGAACACTTAATCGTTTATTTGTACAAAAGTTTTACTACATGCTCATGTCATCAATTATGGTCAAGGAAAATCAGAGTCATGTTTTTAGTTGTCACACCCCCAACAAACCATCCCTTATCTATCCTTACAATTTAGAGTTATTATTCCCTACACTGGGCAACATACTCCGTCCTATATTTATGTTTCAGCGTATTGCCCAGATAGCACACAAACTAGACAGACGCGAGAAGAAATTCTTTTGCATGCCCCGGTCGACATACACCTTATGCCTGTGTCAATCACTCTACCTCAAACTCGAACAAGGGTCACATATCTTATTGATCTGATTTATTAGCGATCTGGTTTCGCTAACTGATTAGTGGTAGTTAACTACCCAATTCTAATAAGACCATATAGGAATCAGACCTAAAACTTCGAGAACATAAACATGCAGTTATTATTGCCCAAATAAGACCTTATGAATTTACAAATTCATATTCAATACGTTGTTGTCCAGACCAAGCATACAAACTCAACTAGACATAAATAAGTAAATGAATGCAACAGACATTAAAGAAAACATACTTGATTTGAAAGAACTTACTAAAATTAATTGTAGAGCATTCAAGGAAACATGTGCCAATAAAAACATAAACAGAAATAAAAGTGGTTTGCCCGTAGGACTTGTTTGTTTCCTCACAATCACTGAAATAAAACTACAAAACATAAGTATCTTAAACTATGGGGAGGGGTCGAATCCGTGCATTTGGGCTTTGGTTATGCACCTTATATAGGCATCGTGCCATGGGCTTCTTGAGACCCCAGCCCATAATTCTAGGCTTGGAGTTAGGGTTGTCCACAACAACTATTTCATTTCTTATCTCTAAGAGATTTTCCATGATCTACATCAAGTACATAAGGAAAGTGTTGATTTCTTTCCTTATCAATTTCTTTAGATAAGGTCGGCTTCTCCATTGCCCATAGCACCTCATACGTCTTCGGCCCATCTTCTGTTTTGCTTCTCTGCTCAACACCCCCCGTCTGCCCTGGTTGGATTTTGCGCAGTACATTAACTTGGTCGACATTCTCCTTACAGCTCCGCGTCTGACGTTAGCTACTTTTCTCAGCATTGAGTCTCCCGTAGGGGTGCTCATTTTCTTTGGTTCAAATTTTTACCTCTTTCGCGGAATGCACACCTACTTTCCCAAATGGTACCCGCTTTGCCGAGAGTGGCCCTGTAACCTAAAGTGCCCGCCCAAACACATAAACAAAATAAAAGATACACAAACTCAATATACACAACTAAACAAGACTCGAAAAAAAGAGAACAAATTTGGGCTCATCACCTAGACTACCAACCTACACTACACACGCACATAGAGAACATGTTATCTCTTTCTGTTATCTCTGTTATCTTCTGTAGTTGGTTCTTCTCCTTTATAGCTTATTGAGTTGATAGATTACTGCTCACACAATATTCAAATCATAGAATTGAGTAATAGGATAGAAAATTCGAGTTATAATCCATTGGTTGAGTTGGTGGAGTGACGGGAGTAGCAAGCCCTTATTTACAACAAGAAGACATGCGAATTAAAGGTAATTACATTAGAGTTCTAAAAGCATGTATAATTCAATTTTCATTCTATGCGATTTCGGGTGTGTAGAATTCTTCAAAGAATCCCCAACAATAAAATGCCCCATATGCATCTTCTTCAACCATCTGACGTATCAGTTCGAGGTGAAACTTTCGACAACAAACACCGACTTCAACCGCCACCAGCAGTCGGTGCATCGTCGTGTCGTCTCCAGCCGTAGCCCCTCATACCGTTGAACATCCGCAGTCAACGGAGAGACAAAACGGCTAATAGATGAACAGCCGAGAGTCCAAAACGGCGAATGATAGACGAAGTTGAATCTTAATTGGCAAATAATAAGCGACAATCACAATAAAGTTTTGGAAATAGGCAAACAAAGGGCCACACGTTTCAATTTTGGCTTCAGGCAGCGTTCCGGACAATTTAGGCGGTGGTCGGGACGATTTTGGAATCGGCCCCTTCCCGCTGCACGCAGCAGTCAAATGAGGTCGCAAGTAATTGGGCGTCGCTGGTAGTTTTAGAGGAAAAGAGGAGATGGAGTTGGCCGATAATTCAATTTTTTAATTGACAAGGTATTAAAATGCTTTGGTTCATTATATGGAATCCAATATAGAATTAAATATGCATAATCAAACAATTTCAATTGCCAAAGTTTTAGAAATTAATTGGGTTCATGCGAATTGGTTGACGAAGAAGAACATCCCCAGATTTTCTCATCCATTAATGCACATTTAATTCTTACACCAAATTTGGTGCATACAAGAATCATTCACGCAATAAATGAGGAAAACATTATACATGAAGAATCAATCGATTTCACAATGTATGCTCTGATACCATATATAAACATAAATTTAGAAACATATTCGAAGTAAAATTCACATTAGCCATTGACCGGAAGCGATGAAGTTCGCTTTCTCCCTCTTTACCTTGATGAAAATCTTAGGTTTAGTGTAGAATGAATAACTTTCAAATAAGATTATGGGGAATATGGCTTTTATAGCCAGAGACGTAATCGTCCATCAAGAAATCGAATGAGTTTAAATAATCATAATGATTATTTTAAAAGGATAGCCCATTAACATATAAATATGGAAATATTAATGAATTAACAAATTAATTCTTACGAGAAATGCCAATTCGACTCCTTCTTATTGGCCTTATCCTTTTATTTTATTTATTGAGCAATGGACTTATTTTCAATGAAGTAATAAGAATTTTGATTATGGTCAAGGATATCATGGTTGCTTGATGATGAAATAAAATGGTTAGAAGGAATGGGAGGGTCGGATTTCGAATCTTGGTCTAAGGAATTAATATTAGTCATCCGAAATAATGAATGTTGAACGTGATAAATTACGATCTTAATTCTTGGTCTTGGATATAGTTTAAAGATGAACTGTAGAAAAATTATCCTTCACTGAATCTATCCAGCAAAATAGATTTTTTATGAGTTAGACAAGAGATTATGAAGACCATATTTTTCATAAATATATTTGTTTAATGTCATCCCAAATTCTCAATATTACAAGCTTAAAGTAGAGGAACTTTTGAGATTTTTTACAATAGGTTGGTCGAACATTATCTAGATTACTTATGTAGTGTTGTATCATGGATATATTTGTGAAGTCACAAGTATTTTAATGCACTAATTCTTAATCTTCAAAAGCCCTAGCAATCTAAAAAGCCTTTCATTCAAACCGAAGACCTTTTTCTAGTGTTTTCTATGAAACCAAACACTTTTTTGTTTTAACAAAAACCAAGCACCTTCTAAGTTATACATTAACATAGAAATTCTTGAGTTGGAATCTTCTCCATCTCTCAACAATTCATTTAACTTGTATCTAACTTGTTGAAAATTATTTATTTTTGAAGTGGAGAAACAACTCTAAATTAGGTAGCCCCATAAAATTGAAAATATTAGCGGAGATCTTGGCCCAATCTAATCAAAAGCCCATCGACTAGCATCAAGTTTAAATTTAAAAGAAGAGTAACGTTTTTATACGGAATACTTCAAAAAAATTACAAAATTTCCCTAAACTCATTTTCCGACGTTAGAATTTGGACATGTCACGCCGAAAGTTAACGTGGAAACAGATGTACAATGTAAAAAAGCATCATAGAGAGAGCAGGCGTGACTTTGATTTAGTAAACTGACCTACGGCTCCATACAGCGAAGCCATCATCTCTCCATGGGCACCACTCCTACAAACAATTTCATTGCATTACCAATTTGTCCAACCAAAAGGAACAAACTACCAACCAACATTGTGAATGCATTTCTTTTATTATTGAAATGGGATATTTAACTTTCATAAACAAAGCATTTGATGGATCCATGACCATGATCATGATACAGACAGGGTTTTGCTAAAATATATCAACTTCCAAAATGGAAAACGAGTTGATAAATATTCAACTTATGTATTATTTATCTTGAATGAGGCATGCACCATCACTCATAGAATCGAGAAACAACTCTTAATCTGTCAATCGCTTATTATTAATTTGTGTTGGCATTGCAGATTAGTGTGAGTCCTGTAGCTGCTATCAGGCAGATAGCCATTCATACTTTGCAGAGTTGCTGCCACTTCTGAATCAATGCTTCTCTTCTTCCACCTTTTAAACACACAAGAAGCTGCAATTTTAGTTTACTAAATGTAAGTTTTTTAATTTATGTTTTATCAGTATTTCTCGTTCTACTATCGGCACTTCAAATTACTTATTCTAGTTCGTTAGCATATAGCGCACATAATAATTAATTAATATTTAGAAAAATTGGAAATATAACTAGTATAGTAAATAAATAAAGAAAACGAAATATTAGAATTTGATGAACAGGATAGTTAGATCTAGAACAACCATCGTACTCGACTGTTTTGCATTTCAATTAGATGGCAACAAGTGATTCATAGTGGAGAAGGTGAGATAAAAATTTGAAAACTTGTTTAAGTACAAATTTGCTGAAAAGTTGTTCATTATTTGACAATTAACCCAAGTTAAAACTAGCATAACACTCATTAGCCAAATTGGCAATCCCAACAAACTCAAATTCAAATTTGTAAGAGATGAATGTGAAAGGGAAATAAACTTCCAAACCCAATGTTGTAACACCTCAATTTGAAGCCAAGAGTCATGATTCCCTGCAGTAATATACCAGCGGTTGAGTTTGGGAGAACTAAAGTAGAAACTATCTGAAGTTGACACCTGAAACAAACTAACCATCACAGATTCACAGTCAGAGGAAACCTCACCTGCCAATATCAGTGGCATAATCGCCATGGTTGATCTTCCCACAAAATTCTTGCCTTCCCGAACCCCTGCAACAAGAATAGATGTGCTCAACTGGTCTATTAGTGCTTCCCAGATAAACGGGAAGACCTGAATACACGACAGAGTTATTCGATTATCAAATGAAAATGATTTAAATTGCAGAGCTTCTTATTCTATCGTGAAACAGTCTATTATACATGATATTACATAATTGAATATGCAAACAAAGAAAACATGGAATTATGTAAACTAGAATAGTTCCATAATTTCCAAACATACTATACAACCAACCAAAGCAAGGTAGTTGCATATGCTGTTTTGTGTCCAAAACATGCCTCAACTGATCAGGAAGTGAAGGTAGAACCAAAATATTCATTAAAACAATTACATTTTGCCTTAAAGCATCATTTTTTTTTTCTCCATTCATCGCCCAACCGATAATGCATGGAAAGTCAGGTGGAAGACATCAAAACAGTAAGAGCATAATTGTTGCTTAATATCAGCAACAATTGGGTGTTGCTGTTTGTCATATAATGGGTGTTATATCTCATACTGTGTTTCATTTTGTCCATATAATTTCGTAACAACACAAACGGGTGTTGCTATTTGTTACTCCACATATTCCAGAACTTCAAAAAACTAAACCTACAGCGGGCAAAGCCAAGAGTGTCTCTTTGCACGACATGCACACCAACCTTCCTATAACCAACTTGAGAGCAAAGGTTTTTCAAGCCTCGACATCTGAGAAAAGACAAATGAAGGAATGATGTGCAATCTGGGTATGAAAAGGATTCAGTATAAGCCATAAGTACGTGAGAGTATAATCAATTACCGTTTATACAATGTCAAAGCACAACTAGTAAATAATAAATGAGCACCATTAGGACAGTAAACCTATAAAAACTGGAGTGGCCAACCTTTGCTACTTTCATGATCAATGGAGTCAGGATGTGAGAACATGACTTATTAAATTGTCACCAACCTTCAAAATCACATCATAACATATGAGCATTCTTTTGATACTTATCAGATGCGGCAAAAAAAAAAAAAAAGCTTGTCTTTTGCCCCACAACTATGAAACTACATCCAGAGACATTTTACTACTTCCAGGTAACTTCACAAGTCCTTTTTCCGTGGTACAGAGGCTGCCGGAGAATTCAGGGACGCCGGAGATCATTGAAAGGCGATCGAGAAATCTAGGCGTGGAGCTAAGGAATAGCCGTGTTTGAGATACTAGAGAGATTTGTATTTCATTTCTTAAAGCGTAAGAGTAGGTACAGTGTATTTATGTCAGCTTACCCAACTAATTAATTAGCTACTCCTTTAACAACTACAGTAACTGCTCCATCTTCATGCTTTCTTCTTCTTGATTCTTCCTAACTTTTCTTCCTCGCATAAAACTTGCTTAGTGTCTTCTTCTACTCTTTGCCGATGTGTTTATCTGATACCTACTATTTCCATTCCGATCATTCTTCGCATTTCATGCATCATTATGTCTCACAAAATTTAACACCATCCTAGTTGGTCGATGCTGCATGTATACTGGAAAGTGGCACATAAAGAGAAAGATGATGTGGTTCAAACTCGAAAAGTTTTTCAGCAGCCCACTTCCCCTTTGCATCGTCCCCCTGCCATTTGCATGCGCTAAGATAAGTAGCCCATATCATAGAGTCCGGCTCAGATCCTAGGTTGTCAATGAACTTCTCTGCCACCTGAAAAAAGCCCCAACGCCCGTAAAGATCAACCATGCACACCCAGTGATCTCTACGCAGTTTAACCCCATAAATTTTTCTGTGAATACCTTTTAAGACCATCTCCAACTATTTACATTAAATTAAAATCCATTTTTCAGTAAATATCATATTAAACAGTAATTCTATTCAACTCAATACGAAGCTGGTAAACTAGTAGTGATGGATTGGGTAGACAGCTACCCAAGGGGGTTACTATACATTGTATCTCATGATTTGTTAAGTTAAATTTATGAATTTTCTCTTAAAAAAAAACAGTAATTCTACTCCAACCATTTACACCAAATTCAAATCCAAAAGAATATTTTCTTTCACTTAATTTTTTTTACTTTTCTTACCTATATATTTATCTAAATTACACATCAATCCCACAACACTTTATAATCAATAATTTCATACAAATAAAAAATTATAATAAGATTTTAGTATTAATATATTTACATATTAAATATATTCTCTATTGAATATAAAAGTTACACAATTTGAAAATTTGAAATACACTAAACTTGATATTTGTATATGTTCTCTCAAATTATCAACTAGTGCATCTCGAAATTCCAGATGAGCATCTTTATTTCTTATTGTTTCATATCGAGATAAGTACTTTTGAAATCGAGCATCTTCTTTTTTCGTCATCTCAACTTCCAGTTTTTGCACCTCTCTAGCAACTTCAATTGGAGAACTAATGTCACGCTCATCCTCAATTATCATGTTATGCAAAATTATACATGTAACCATTATGCCACACAATACTTCTTCATCCCAGTAATGCACTAGTCTTACTACAATTGTGAAACGTGCTTGGAGAACACCGAATGTTGTTCTGCATCTTTTCTTCATGCTTCTTGTTTCATTGCAAATATTTTTTCTTTTGAGTATGAGGCTCTTGAATTGTTTGCACAATTCTAGACCATTTTGGATATATACCGTCAGCTAAGCAATAATCCATAATGTATTTTTTTTTTAAATAACATAATGAGGTGGATAAGCAATACCTTAAGTGAGATGGTAGAAATGATTAGATAAATCTAACATGTCATTTTAGGAAATAGTCATCATGTTCCTTAACTGCATCTACAACGCGAACGAACAATGAACGAGACATTCAAAATCTCCTACGAAACATGGCTTCATTGTACATGGATTATCGCAAAATAGTCATTGTACGATGGATTATCCGCAAAATAATTATTGTGCGATGGATTATCCACAGGATAATCATTTTACAATCTAGCATGAGCACCCTCTCGATCACGATTGATGGAAATATGTCCAGAACTGAACAAGGATATATTATTTGGTGACTTTGATGGTCAAGAAGGTGTTGAAGCAACAAGTTGTTGTTCTTGATTCTATGACGTTTATTTTGTTGTTTTTGGGTGAGAGTGTTTATTATCTGGGAATGCTCATCGTCTTTATCAGAAGATAATACCAGGAATAAATTTGAATTCATTTTGAAGGATAGGTAAGGTTTACAAATTAAAAGTATGTGAACAACAAGTAGGGTGATTAATTGAAATGATAAAATGAGTAGAACATATCTTCAATTTATAATGGTTTTAAAAACCATAATCCGTGTGCTTTTGATATCAGCCATTAATCACAAAAATACAAATCAATCTTAGTTATACATCCAAAAGTAGAAAGCACAACCCGTGTGCTTTTAATCTCAGTCATTCATCACAAAAGCACAAATCAATCTTAACCATCCATCTAAAAGTATTCATTACAAAAGCACAATGTGTGTGCTTTTGATCTCAGTCATTCATCACAAAAGCACAAATCAATTTTAGTCATCAATTTAAAAGCAGAATGCGCAAAAACACCATATGTGTGTTTTTGATCTCGGTCATTAATCAAAAAAAGCACAAATCAATTTTAGTCATCCGTCTAAAAGCAGAAAGCCTAAAAGCACAATTCGTCTGCTTTTGATCTCAGTCATTCATCACAAAATCACAAATTAATCTTAGCCATCTGTCTAGAAGCAGAAAGCATAAAAGCACAATCCGACTATTTTTTATCCCAGTCATTTACCACAAAAGCACAAATTAATCTTAGTCATCCGTCTAAAAGCACAAAAACTATTTTATATCTATAAATGTAAGAGCTCACAACATCACAACTACATCTTCTTCTTCTTCTTCTTCTTCTTCTTCAACTTTCCCTAAAAAAATGTCTACTCGGAGAGAAAGCTATGCAAATGAAGAAGACGAATGTCGAGTTTGTATGCAAATTTCACAAGATCCAATCAACGGGACATATCAGTTAGCAAATCGATTCTTGGCGCGTGTGGATGGTGCCTTCAACGAAGATAGAGACTTGACTTGGACAGAACATATGGAAAGATCTCTGCAGGCCCATATTCAAAGAATCGAGAAAGCAACAAAAGAATTTCATGCATGTATCCGAGCAGCTGAAGAAATAAATCAACCGGTACTTCAAATGCAGACATAATGAGTATTAATAATATTTTTTAATGTAAACTTTTCTATTTTTGCATGTGATTAATTTATTATAACTACTTGCACATGAAAGAAGTCAACAGGACACTCAAGAATGATTCAAATTACACATCAGGTTGGAAATTTTCTCATATTCGGAACATGATTAAAAATTTCGAATAATTCCAAGATTGCGCAGGGAGCCCCAGACAACCATCGCGTGGAATTCAGTCTTGTGATCGGAAACTTTGGCTCATACTTCGCAAGTCTCACCAGATTCGTCTTCATTTACTATGAGTTGTGATGATGACAACAAACATGTCTTTGATGGTTCTTCATAATCAAGGCCCGTCAGAATAAAGTCAGCCAATATAAAGAAAAAGCAGTGCGAAGATATGATACCTTTGATTGTTCCCATAAAAAAAAGCAAACGCACAAATGGATCAACATTTGGCAAATAAAAAAGTGAGCAACAAACTCAAACAAATTAGGAAAGAAAATAAAATATTATATATGGACTTGAGCTCCATAAGTGATCCCCAAGTTCATGTATGTACTGAAACTGAACAAAGACGTATTTTACAAATAAAAGCTAAACAACAAGATCAACCAAATAATTATGCACCTAGAATATATTCTTTGTACTGCAATAATATTGGACGAACTGGTTCTGATTTACCAAATTAATTAATTTATATTTTTATTAAGTTATTGTAATTTCGTTATTTGTCTTTTATTTTCATTTTATACATTTAAAATGTGATTTTTATTTTTAAGATTTTATGATATGTTATGTATTTTTTTAATTATTAATATTACTTAAATTATTATTTTATTTAATTTCATACTATATCATGTAATTTATTTAAGCGAAGCCAATTAAGCTCATTAGTCTATTAATTCAGTGAGGCCAATTAATTAATTCCATTACCCAAAACCCATTTAATTAATTAGTGACCAAGTCCAATTTAGGCTAATTAGTTACAATCCATCAGTCAATGTTTGATTAAATTAATGGCCAATTAAATAAATAAATATTAATTTATTTAACTTTGGAAATGCATGCTTTAGCGCCACTACCTCTTTCTTCTTACTCAATCCATTCTCTTTTTCTTCTTTTGAGTTTCAAACCTTCTTCTTTTTATCTTCTCTTTCTCATTCTCAAAATCAACAAAGAATTGGTTTTGAATACAATTTCTAAAAAAAATTGCATGTGTGAACAGTACAACGCAAAGATGTGTACTATTCGAAAACGCAAAAAATTGTGTTTTTGTGTTGCGATTTGGCGCAGTTAGAGGAAATTCTTTACTGCAAAATGCATTTTCCAGCACGACTGGAGATGGTCTAAATTGATAAGACAATTTTTGAATAAAGTAAAAAACTGATGGAACCAAATTCGATATTTACCCTTCTAATTATACCTACGAAATATTGAGATGTAAGAGTCCACGGCTAGTTATTTTCTTTCGTCCATTTTTATATGCAGGCCCGCACAAAAAAATGTCAAAGGAAGACAACACACACACTGTTGGGGAAACTACTATAAACGAATGAAACAGAATCTCTGAAAGTCGCGCAATCACTTTCAGATCAAATCAATTGGTCGGTCCACCGAATTATTTGATCGGATAAAATTCAGAGTTATTTGAAGATAAGTATATTCTTCTGTTTTTTAGAGAAACGAACCAGAAAAGAACAGACCAAAAAATGGAAATAAATCAGGCCAAATAAAGTAGTTATTTTCTACTTTAAATAATTGCCGAAAGGTCCCTTGAAAATCCAAAAATTAAATTTCGACCCGAGCCAGGGGCTTTGCCCCTTGGACCCCGCTACCGGGGGCGCTGCCCTCGGACCCTGTCCCTTAGGGGTTTCGCCCCTAAGATTATAATAAATTCAAATAAGTGTGCACTCCGCACCTCAATACTTATATGATGTATTATTATGACGATATTGGTCAATTAAGTTAATCTAATTATACTAAAATATCCAACACACACTTGGGATTATGATCCCTTTTTCATGTAACAAAACTCGTGCAAAAGTGAAAAGTAATTTCCTCTTCTCCACAACCTTCAATAATTATCATATACTACTTCCATAAAACTTGTTACATTACTGAAGATAGACAAAAAAGAAACCTATATATATTAAATAGATAACCTTATCAGATTAGAACTACAGTCCCACAACTATACAAATCGAGAATTCAACCAAAAATGAGTTCCCTCTCCTGGAGAAAGCATCACAAGATCTCCCTATCCAATGAAGATGCCTCAAAATCAGAGCACTTCTTCTCTCCCTTCAACAATGAAGCAAATCCAAGCATGGAGTTTCCCAAGTTGAACTCAAGCAGATGATCCTCAATCTGATAGCCACCAACAACAATTGAATCCCTAGGATTCACACCACCATCCAAGAATCCCAAACACATCACTTCATCACTCACCACCACCATTGAATTCTCACCATGAATCCTCCACTTCACCAACTCACTTTGCAGAACAAGATCAACAATTGGAACATTCTCCATATGTTTTGAACTAAAACACACTTCAAATGGAGCCACAGATTGCACTAGACTCAAATTCATGGAGAGTGCAGCATTAACATAGGACTCAACAAATGCAGCATAAATCTTGCTCTCAAATATGGTGTATGGAACAGTGGTACTAATTTTGGCACCAAGAGTCCCTTTTTGATGCAAAGGGAGTTTCTTGCCAGAAACCTTAATTGAACTAACATCAACGTAATAACCTTCACTTTTCTTGGAGATTAGAGGAGTGAACATCATTGAGCTTGAGATTTGGCTTTCAAAAGGGTTCCCACCAAGGAAAACTGCACCTTTTTTGGGGGACAAACACACTGAGAATTTCCTCTCAAAGAATCCAAATGTGGTGGAGAACTGTGATGGGAGTGAGATTCTTGAATCTCCTAACCCTAGCATGCCTCTAGCGTCATGAGCTAAGCCCTTGAGCAACAAATTTTTAGAAGACAAAAACAAGAATTTCTCACTCTTGGCAAATGAAGGAGACCGAATCCCATCCCAGAATTCCATAGCCATCATATCCTCACTCAGATCTCCAGATGTAGACATTCTTGATATAGTGTTTTCTGCAAGCAAGGTACAACTCTTGGAGTTGTACTCTGCTCCACCACCCCTAATCGACTTCGCCATGGAGCACTTGAGCGAGCAGCTTTTGATAGGCTGCTGAGACTGAGAAGCGGATTTCAACTCAGAGGCCATCCAAACAAAAGGACCGTTTAGATCAACCACGAGATTGACAGAATCAAGATTTTGGCCCATGAAAACACGAGCAACATATTGAAGAGTTGAGGAATCTTTGGAAACTGGAAAGATCGCAGCTTTTGGCAACATGGGACTGTGCGAAAGCGAGGCGGCTCCCGAAATTAGTAGAATGAGAGGAAGCAATAGCAAGAACTGAACAGAGCAAGCCATGTGTGTGTGTGTTGTGTGCTGTGTGTGTGTTTGTGTGTGTGAGAGAGAGAGAGGGGTCTGAACATCTGTTTGATTGTGGCGAAGGGCCGCAGTTTAGGTCGTGAGATTTAAAGTGGAAGGAAGAAAGTTAATACCGTCCTTTTCTTCTGTTTACTATTAAAATTATATTTGTGAGAATTATTGCTGTGGTATAGATAAGAAGTAGAGGCTTTTTGGAATTGTCCGTCAGTTTGGTGACTAGACTCCTACGTTTTCCATTATCACGGTTTTTCACATAGCTTTTAAAAATGTAACCAGATTAATGGATATGATGTCGTTATCTTGGTGGGGACACTAATTTTGATTAGGCCACCAATTCCTCGTGCCAATTGAATTAATTGTCTATTTTACCCTTCCCGTTTTGATTGCCCTTCGCAGCCTCTTTTTCCTTCCCATTTCAATTAAAGGTACCTGATTTTGATTAGACCGGCAGATCCCTCCGGAACCACACCATCGGTTTCAATGTTGGAGTCGTAACTATCACTTATGGACTGAATCGGCGGTTTCTTGAACCGTGGATATCACAATTTTCAATATACCTTAAGATCTAGATGTGGATATAAAAATGAAAAAAGAAGAAGATAAATTTGGAAAATAAATATAGCTTTTATTGAGAGTTTATATGTTTTAAAAGTAGGAAAAAAAGATTAATATCATTAATCAATAAAGTAAGTGAGAGAGATAAAATAAATGGGTTCAATGACATATAAGGTAAATAATGAATTATGTTGTTGTGTTTGTTATGTATTGAATTTTCATTTGAAGTAGGTACTTATTGAAATGATACAACCAAATAAGATAATGACCTATTTAAATGAGACAAATGGAGTACTATATAGCCATATATAACATGTAATTCGGTCCAATACATTCGGTTTTATGACCAATCATTTTATCTTCGATTCAAACAACTCTGATTTTTTTTTAATTTGAAATTTTCAACTCTGATCCTATACATTTTTTATTTTGGATTAATACATTAATCCACAAAGTTTATGAATACCCTCTCATATAAATTTTCTGGATAGCAATATCCTTGCAACAAAAGATAGGTCGAACTTTTCATAGAACACTTAATTTTGTCTTAGATACAAAGACAAATTTCTTTGCAACCTCAATTTATATAATAATGGATAAGTGCCTCAACCAGAGATATAGATTTGACACATATTTTCTCTTAATGATTTTCATTTTTTTATTAAGGGTTGTGAGTAGACATATAAGTGAAATGATAGCTTTAAGATAGATTTTATATGAAAAAAATTATTAGCAAATTCAGAAATAAAATAATAAAGTTTGAAACTAAACAACAACAAAAATATTCTACAAGATATTTAAGAGAGTTTGGAAAGTTAATGAAAGGGTAAAAATGTCTATCACTGAAATTTGCTCATAAGTATAATGGAGCATTAATTGACTTAATTAGTTCTTAATATTGACTTACCTTGAATGTCTTTGTATAGTAATATAATTAAATAAAACTATGTTTGAAGCCTGCATCTGAAATAAATAAATAAGAAAGAGGGCAAGGGTAGTGCAGGTGTCCAAAAATTTATCTGTTTTATTTGTAACTACCCATTTTAGTATTTCCATTTATTGTGAATGATTAGTCAGTGCAGCCCATAATGTATATACAGATATGCCCCATGTGAATGAGTGAGATGATAATTTGATAATATATTTTTAATTTTTATATGGGTGAGTGGGAAATAATTTTAATATGTGAAAGAAGATATGCTGAAGAATATGAGCATATCCACTTATCTACTTTCTTTATTTGGGCCATCAGATTTGACTGACATACACATCAGCACACTGTATCAATAAAACAGCTACTGATTTATTATTTTGAAAATAAAAAATAATTTATCATATCTGCAACCTTTTCTTTTAATAGCTAAACTACTAATTAAGTTTTGTTTATTGAGGTGTGAATTTCAGATATTTTTATGTAAATATTTTATTTATTTATTTATTTATTATTCTATCTTGTTATGTTCTTTTATAAATGTCTCGAGTTTCGTAATCGATTATATATATAAAATATGGGTGTTCCTTTATTTTATAAGATAGGTCGCTTATATATCAGTGATATTGCTATTAGGACCATAACTAGTTCTACTAATTTATGTATTGGCACATAAAAACTCATTTGATCAGAGACACGAGTAAAATTCGATTTGCCCGTCAATGATAATGCTTTTGAATTAAACTGAAACATGCAGTTCGGTGGAATTGGACATGGCAGACATAAGCTAGGCCCAATAGATGCAGTTACCAGCTCGGTCTGGTATTTCCATTGAAAAGGATTATGTCTAGATCCATTTTTTTTTTTTCTATTTTTAATACTTCAGTTCGATTCAATTTAGGATCGGACCGATACATGGTGAACTCGAGCTTCACTGGAGTTCTTGTACTGAGATAGGGTAAGTTTTACATTGGCTCCAAATGAATTGCTTGGGGGTTCAACTTTAATCTTATTTCATAACTTTTTTTTTTATTTCATGCTCAAATAGTTAAGCAAAAACATCTTACTTTAATTGAATTAACATGATATATGATATCATATTTTAAATCTAAATAAAACAAATATAAATAGAAAAGACTAAAGAAATACATTAAAAAAATACTCAACCATGAATATTTTGCTAATCATGAGTAAAATTTAGAGTTTGAGTACTTGAACAGTAACACTCAAAATTTATTCTCTCAGTATCATCATGTCCTGTTGCTATCGTTGTTATTTCAAAGTATAGTCAGTTTGATAGTATTCAATGAATTTGATACTCAATTTAAATACTTAATTACTCAATCTTTCTAGGAAGGATGCTCAATTCTTCACCTAAATCTTCATTTCATTCAAATAATTGTAATGGTCATGCACCTTGGTATTTAATCTTACAATAAGGAGTGAATTTACTGATTTGTAACATTGCGAGTCCATATTATATTTGTCATGTAAAGAGCATCACAGGGAGATGTAGAACCCTCTAATAATTATAATATTTTTTTTACATATCTTATAATCATAATATTAAATACATAATATTGAGTTTAACCCATATTTAGTACTTGGGCTCCTCTATCTTACTTTTTAGTGCACCACTTATAACATTATTTTATTTGTTTTCTTCTATTTTTTAATTTCCGTATTTTATGGGTTATTAGTTTAATTTAACAACTATTAATTAGGATTGAGTGTGTCCAGTTAGGGTATATACTATTAGTTTTTCATATTCAATTTTTAGTTAATAATTGATTATTAGGATTGGTTATTTCATAACCAGGATTTAATAATTTTTTAAAATATCAACCCTTGGTTATTAAATGTTAATTATGGTTGATTCCATTGTAATTTATAATAGCTATTGTTAAAATATTAAATTTGAGGGACGGGTACATAATTGGATCATCAAAATTATGGGATTGAGTTTTCCATCCTTGTTTTCACGGTATAAACTAGGGCTGCTTATTCGGCCGATTCGGTTTTAATCGAATCGAAATAACCGGTTAACCGATCCGATTGAAGACCTAGAAGAGAACCAGAACCGCACCGAAGTGGTCATTCGGTTAACCGAATAATCGGCAGGTTCCGGCCGCCGATTATTCGGTTCGAATAACCGAATCACAAAAATTAAAATCCTCAATTTAGCATATACTATTTTCATAATATATAAAATATTTTAATAAAAAATATTATTATATATGTATAAAATTATGTGTTATTCCAGTATGCTTATTTTCATTAGAAACTTTTAAATTTTAAACACCATCAAATAACTTAGAAATTGAAAGCATGAGAACTTCAGAGTTCAGAACAAATTCAATTACAATTGAACAAAACTCAAGCTTGACACATACTCTGTCTGACTTTTTTATTGTACCAAAATTCGACATGGGTCATGCATTTTATGAAATAAGTGCAACAATTTTAACGGGTGATCACGAAACTTCTAGTATTTCTAAGTCATAGAACATAACAACAAACAAACTGAAGACTTTCTAAAACTTCTAGCATTTTCCAAGTCAAAGCATCTTAGGAGAATTAGAATTAAAATAATAATTAATTATGGATTATATTGTAATTTGGTTTTTAATCGGTTATAACCGGTAACCAGCTGGTTATAACCAATAACCGAAAACTCTCTAAAACGCTAACCGGAATCGAACCGATGGATAATTTTCCAGTTATCGGTTAATCGATAACCGGTCTGCTTCAGTTCGGTTATAGGTCAAAACGATAACCGAGAACTGGTTAAGCATCCCTATAAACTATATGAGTCAGGATTTGATTGCAAAGGGATGTCAATAGGCCATCTGACTAGGAGTGAGCATTCAGATTTCGATTTAGATTTTTGCCTAATCCGAACCAATCCGAAAATTCGAATTTTTCTCCAAATTATCCGAATTCTGAACTTTAAAATCTGATCCGAAACGAAAATCTAAAATTGCATAAAAAATCCAAAAAAACTAACAAAAATCCAAAATACGAAAATCTAAAAATCTGAAAATTATAAAATAATTTTTCTAATATCAATAAGGTTGGTAGTATAGCAAATATCATGTTTCAATATTCATGTAATAAGGGTGTAAAATTGAGGGTCTTAATATATAGATTATATTACTAAAAATATATTTCGAATTTGGGATTTATTCGGCTTTTAATATATATTCGATCCGAAAATCTGAAATTTAGCCAAAATGTAATCCGATTTGAGAAATTCGAACCAAATTTTAAATTTTGGTTTGATTCGAATCGGATATTCCGGTTTTGGATATTTTGCTCACCCCTACCTCTGACCAATATACATGAATATTCTCTCTCCTCTTATAGAAAAACTTGATATCTGTTTGGCCATTTCTGATTCGGTCCCAAATTTGTAGTCACAACTCTATTATTCATTTATCATGTCAGTATTCACAACTTTCAGCCACAACACCAATAACTCAGTCACAAAGTTTTAGCCACAACTCTACTTTTCTAATTCATCATTTTTTTATTAATCTTCAATTTTATATATTTATTTAAATTGTGATATTTCCAAAATGAAAATCGAATGATTAAAAAATTCAAAAATTACTTAATTAAAATTCTTAAAACTACATAACTTAAATACCGAAAATTATATAATTTAAATTCCTAAAATTACATAATTAAACATAAAAAACTATATTAGTTCTACTTTGCGTGCAAGTAGTTGAACTACGGCTTCATGTTGTTGCCTTTTGGCGTTGTCCATCATTGACGTGTCTTTTTCAAGCGCTTTTAAGTATGACTTGATCATAATTGCTACATTGGTCGAACCTGTTTTTTCGGACAAGGTGAGAAACTTCTCCTTGACCGCGGTTCCACTGCTCTTCGTCGCTGGAGCTTTCCCCTCGCCTTTATCTTTGTCGATTTCCAACCCATCAGGCTACTCCCACTCGACGCTGGCTCTGTGTACATATCAGAAGCAGAATCGATGGCGTCGGGTTCTCCGCTGGTTGAGTATTGGCCAGAGGCGGAGAGCTTTGTTCTTTTGGGACAAGATGAAGTACCGCCGAAAAACTTCGAATAGCTTTGAACAATTGCCACACCTCCTCATACTTGAATTGCTTTTTCTCCTCGTTATAAAAGACTTTGAAAGCCTCTTTTAAATATCATCCCTGCTTGCACCACTCGGCCATACCTTCTGCAAATTGGTGATGTAGTCGGTGAATTTGGAGACGTCTTTCTGCACTCATCCTCAGTGCTTGCAGAAATGGTAGTCCCGCTTGAGTGCTCATTCTGATTTCATTTTATTGTATTTTTTCGCGATCTTCTCCCACAAAAATTCAGACCATTTCTCCGTCCCTGATCAACGGGTCTTCAGAGACGTCGATTTAGATGCGCCCCAATACCTTCGTCTTCTCAAACGAATACTTTTTGTTGCTTTGACATGGATCCCTACGAGGTTAAGTAGACAATAATTTGACCCATGTGATCGAAAAAGATTGAGAATTATCGACGCCACATTCATGATGCCAGATTCTATGGATCCCAATTATTTTGTAGACAAAATTGAATGAAATTATTTTGTAAATTTGGATCGAGATTGAAATTGAAAATGATAAGATTGTTTTGATAAACTGGCTTTGATTTTAGAAGAATAGGAAGAATGAGAATGAGTGAAAGAATGAATTGGATGATAGGGGTTTGGTATTTATAGAGAAGGGGGAAAAAATAAATAAATAAAGAGAGCACAATTTTGTAAATTAGTAAAATTAACGGTGGGACACCAGAAATTATGAAACAAATGATACCATCCAAATTGAATCGATCAACTGAATAAATATAATTAGCTCTTATATTTGATAGAACATATATTTGTAAAGACATTTTATAAATAAATTGGCTAAAACTCGAGTCATTTATAAGAATGTTATTCAATCTAATAAATTTTTCCAAACCTTACTAGAAACACTAAAAATCAGAAAAGAAAATGAAAACAAACCCCTTGGCTGTTAGCTAGCTTTCGACAAATCTTTATCACAAAATCAAGAAAACAACACCAAATGCAAACTTAAGTAAAACCAACTATAATCAAACATCATTAAAAAACAGTCTATGCAAGTATTCAAAGGCGGGAGCAGCTGTTGTCGTGCACTAAAAGCGAAGAAGTAAACCTAAGCTGCGAAGCCGCCACATCAAATTCCAAGTAATTCTCCTCCAATTGATGCGCTCCGATCACGATCGACGTTGTCGGCCGCGACCCCACATCCACAAACGCCAGGCACATCGTCTTCCGATCAATCTCCACCATCGAATTCGCCCCCCAAATCCTCCAGTAAACATCATTCCCGTGAAGAACCAGGTCGATTGCCAGACCTTCCGGCCCCGCCGCCGTCTTTTTAACTTAGTCCACGCTGTTGCAGGCCCTGAAGGGCGCCACCGCTGCCACACTCCTCATCTTCATGTCCGACGCCGCCTTGTCGAACGCACGCGCCAGTGGCTTGTAGATTGACGTGTGCATGGCGGTGTAGTTCTGCAGGCTGCTGATCTTCGTGCTGCCGACGCGATCTCCGTTGATCGCGAAATACGAGTCCCTGACCGACAGTGCCTCTCCGGCGACCCTGATCGACCTCACGTCGATGAAGTACTCCTCCGACAGATCTTTAACCGAGAAAAACGGCTTATTGCTCACCGGTTTGTTCACGATCAACGACGTCGATTTCAGGAAACCGGAGACGTCAGACTTTGTCGACGCTCCGCCTCCAATCGTCAGTTTCCCGATCCCAGACGACGGTGGACAGATCGAGAACCGGTCGGGCAGGTTCATCTTCTCCGTCACCACTTTGTGGAAGGCGATGTCAAAAGCGGCCGAGACCGACCATGGTGGAGGCGCCGGTGGGGAGACCGGCGAGAAAGTCGTTGGACACGCAGGAGAAGATGAACTCCGGAAGATCAACGTGATCCTTGGAGAACAGTGTGTCCTCGAAGAAGCCACTCGAGGTGAGGTAGGGCACGAAGGGGTTGGAGGAGGAGGCGTCACAGATGTTGTTGCTGCAGCCGGGACGGGCGGGGCGGTTGCAGCCGATGCAGCCAATTCCCTTCGCCGCGTCGCATTTGGCGGAGTCGCAAGAGATGGGGGCGTAGGTGGTGGAGGTGTAGTCATCGCAGGCGAGCCATAGGTGCTGGCCGCTTAGGCGGAGGACGGCGTTGATGGTGGCACGCTTATTGTTCTTTACATATCCAATCCCTTTCATAGGGTGTAATCAACTATTGTACAAGGAAAAGAATAATGTTCCTAGAATAAATTATTTGATTGTAACTATCTTTGGGAAGGAATCCCTCATTATTTTCTTTCTTTCCAACACTCCCCCTCAAGCTGATCAACGGGATTGCCGATGTTCAGCTTGTCGAGAACCTCCAGAAAATCACGCGATCCTACTGCCTTGGTTAGGATGTCAGCTAATTGATCTTCTGATCTTACAAAGGGCATCTCAACAATCCCAGCTTAATGTTCTCTTTGATAAAGTATCTGTCTACTTCCACATGTTTGGTCCGATCATGATGTACCGGATTTTCTGAAATACTGATTGCTGCCTTGTTATCACAGAAGATCTTACACACCTTTTGTGAGTGCAACCCAAGCTCACCTAGCAACTTTCTCAACCACAAGACCTCGGTCAATCCACTTTTGATCCCTCTAAATTCTGCCTCTGCGCTGGAGAGTGCCACTACATTTTGTTTTTTACTCCTCCATGTAACCAGGTTACCCCTTACAAAGGTGAAATATCCAGCAGTTGACCTTCTGTCAATTAGGTTTCCCGCCCAATCTGCATCTGTATATGCCTGTACTTCCAAATGTCCAACCTTTTCTAACAACAATCCATGACCAAACGTCCCTTTTAGATACCGGACAATTCTCAACGCAACTTCCAAGTGGTCAGTATGAGGTTGATGCATGAATTGACTAACTACCCCAACTGCATAGGCTATGTCAGGACGAGTATGGGAGAGGTAGATCAGCTTGCCCACCAGTCGCTGATATCTTCCTCGATCTGCTAACTGTGCTCCTTCCATAATCCTTAACCCGTGTTTTACTGCAATAGGTGTTTCTGCCGGCTTGCAGTCGAGCATCCCAGTTTCGGCCAATAATTCCGAGATGTATTTCTTCTAGTTGATGAAAATCCCTTTCTTTGATCTAAGGACTTCAATACCAAGAAAATACTTTAGGCTCCCTAAATCTTTCATCTCAAACTCGGTGAAGAGATTCTTTCTCAGTTTTTCAATTTCTTCAACGTTGTTTCCAGTGATGATCATATCATCCACATATATTATCAGGCAAGTGATGAGTTCCCCTTCCCTCTTCAAGAACAATGTATGGTCGGAGTTGCTTTGTTGATATCCATACTTCTTCATTGCTGCTGTAAACCTCCCAAACCAAGCTCGAGTAGACTTTTTAAGTCCATACAGTGTCTTTTTCAGCCTGCACATGATTCCCAAATTCATCAAGGAATCCTGGAGGTGCCTCCATATACACTTCTTTCTGTAGCTCCCCGTGAAAAAAAGGCATTTGTCACGTCGAATTGATGGAGCGTCCAGTCTTTATTTGCTGCAATGGATAATAACACCCGAACTGTGTTCATCTTGGCTACCGGGGAGAAAGTCTCCGAGTAGTGTACACCATCGGTTTGGGTGTAGCCCTTTGCCACTAGTCTTGCTTTATATCTCTCAATGGAGCCATCAGGCCTTCACTTGATAGTAAAAACCCACTTACATCCTACAGGTTTCTTTCTCTCTGGCAGCTCGCATTTCTCCCAAGTGTGGTTTCTGGCTAGTGCGTTCATCTCAGCTTTCATGGCATCCTTCCAGTGTTCGACTTTTAGAGCCTGTTCCACATTCTGTGGAATTTCTTCTTCAGCACAGAGTGCCACTCCGAATGCTCGAGCCCTTTTTGATAGATTTCATTTGACAATGTTTGCCACGGGATACCTTGTCTTCATTGTAACCTTCTCAGGGGAGTATCTATTCGGAGGGATTCCCCGTGTACTTCTGGGAGGGAGAACATATTGGCCAGTGTCCGAAACTAAGGAGGTCTCCCCCTGCTCTTCATTGTGTTCTTCAGAAGTAGGGTTGTTAGTTTCAAGTAAAGTTTCATCCAGATCAGGAGTTACCTCAGATATCAGTGGGGGCGACGACGAGGCGGTAGAGACGGGTGTTTCGGAGACAGGCTCAGCGGCAGTGCTAACTGGTTCTGGTGGGTCTGCCGTGGGTACCGGGTTTAGCATCGGCAAACTTAGCAAGTCAAACCCAGAGTCTTGCTGATTCTCACTCTCCCCCTGACTTCTAAGGTTGTGATGGTAAAAAAACTCGGTTTCTAAGAAGTTACAGTTCATGGTGGTTAAAATGTGACGGGTCTGAGGGTTGTAACATCTGTACCCTTTTTGATGAACACCATAACCCACAAAAACACATTTAACAGCACAAGGAGATAACTTAGTTCTCTCGTGTTTGGGAGTGTAGACAAACACGGAACACCCAAACACACGTGGTTTGAGAGTAAGGGCAAGAGGAATATTAGCTAGAGTGGATAATTTTTGGAGGGGTGTTTGCATGGACAAAATTTTGGTGGGTAATCTATTGACCAGGTAGACAGCGGTGGCTACGGCTTCAGGCTAGAAGTGTTTTGGTACTTTGGATTCCAACATAATGGCGCGGGTAATTTCAAGAAGAATTCTATTCTTTCTTTCAGCAACCCCATTCTGTTCGGGAGTGTGTGGGCAAGTGGTTTGGTGAATGATGCCTTTATCTTGACAAAATAAATTCATTTGGCTATTTAAAAATTCCCCCCCATTATCGGAGCGAAGGGTTTGGATATTCTTATGGAATTGGTTTTGGATCATGACATAAAACTGAGTGAATTTATTAAAAACATCAGATTTGTTTTTCAAAAAATACACCCAAGTCAT
>JAYDZE010055525.1:0-44465 GCA_034509125.1 Monilaria moniliformis | reverse complement strand
TGAATCATGCTCCACTTTCTCCTTGTTATTTATGCATTCATTTTTTCAATTTTACTTTGTATGAAAACTATACTCCGATGACCATTTTCTACATCTCTCCAGATTATAGTCTTCTTTCTTTGTTAAAGAGCATTGACTTGTCTTTTCTTCTTAATATCCATGCCCCTATTAGTAATCCAGAAATATTATAATTTGCGTCCTGTTTTTTTATTATATTCAATTATATTTTCTTAATTTACATGGAAATGAGAGGTGTCCATACTTTTTGAAAAAGAAAAAACCATTTTCGTAGAAAATTTGGATCAGTTACAATGTTATTTTAAATGATGTTTCATCCATGAGAGGTCATTGCTTTGTTCATACATGGTTTTGGCTAAGGTAACTAGCAGAATGTGTCGATCCAATGCGGTCTGCCCAATTTTTTAAGCTAAATTGGGCTACAAATATTACATGGGAGTTACCCAATACCATGCAGTAGCCCAATGAAGATGGCCTGTTGGGCCCAACTGGTCCAAGTATTGGCTCCACTTGGCTCCTCCCAGCCAACCCTCACATTCATGACAGGGCTTGAATATTCAGTAATCGGGCTAGGCCCATTTATATTACAAAACCACAAAATTTGTGGCCTACAATCATCTTTATTGGGCTTCATTTAAAAATATAGATCTGTATGTGCCTATTTATTTAATGGAAAATTTATACTTAAAAGTCTCTTTCTCTTCATGAAAATTATATAAATGTTTCCCACCACACACAGAAAATAAATCTCCCTTTTGAAATTCAAATACACTAGTTGAAGTCTCTCAAAATATTTGACGTCCATGTATATCCCATCAACTATTACTAAAGTTAATGCAGTAACAACTTTGATAAGATTGGAAATGTCAAATGGCAAGTTCTCCCATTAAGGGCTCCTGCCTCCTGCATCCTTTAATATTCCAAAACAAACAAATCACGGATGAAATAGTGATTAATTCGACTATACTAGGCTCGTGGTGCTTGTTTCAATCCATAGAGTGCTTTCCTTAGTCTTACGACTTTGTTTTCTTGACCTTCTACCTTGAACCCTGAGGTTGTTCAACATATATAACTCTTCTTGAAGATAGCCATTGAGAAACGTTGACTTGATGTCTAGCTTATGAGTCTTCCATTTGGTATCCAAGCGAGCAACTGTAGCAAAAGTCTCATTATAGTCGGTTCATGACAATTGTGAATAACCTTTTGCTACCAGTGTTGCCTTGTGTTTCTAGATTGAGCCTTCAGAGTTAAGTTTTGTCTAACAAACCCACTTAACACCTGTAACTTCTTTGTTGCGAGATAGATCTGCTAATTCCCATGATTCATTCTTCTCGGTCATCTTGATTTCTTCCTTCATGGCCTTTACCTATTCTTTTTGCTGGGCTGCAATGTCAAAATTTTCTGGTTCCATAGTTACGAAGTTGAATGTCTCATAAATTTGTCTTAGCGACCTTACTTTTCCCGTAATTGAATCTAGAAAAAATTATTCTCTATTTATAAATAGTACTGGTGTTGACGTTCTTGCACTTGAAGGTTGTGGATGAATTTGGATATTCTTCTTCTTTAACTTCGCTGGAATGGGACGGTCGTGGTACATAGAGGCTGAGAAGGGGCAATCGATATTTTTGGAAATGGGGGGAAATATTTTTGGATTAGACTGCCATTAATGTGGAAGTACATATATGTTTGCCTCCCTTTCTGTAATTTGTTTCTCTTTGGTCCCTTATATTTGCCAATATTTTGTTTTAGGAGATCGAGTCTTTTTCATTTTAAGAGAAAATAATTTTATTTTACTTTTTATTGTTTTAGAGGAAAATTTAAGGTTTTATTAATTAAAAGTAATATATTATAAAAACTTGTGGTATGTTCTCTTTGATATCATAAGAAAAAGTGGCGAAAAAAAATATAAAATAAGGAAAATTATGTCACTAAGGGGATTTTTACTTTATGTGATAGGACTGATATGCATTTTTAAATTTATTTGACAACATATTTTTTAAATATTTAATTCTATATTTTATTAATCTATCATATCACCTAAAGTAAATATTTTCTCTCTAAATTTTTTTAAAGTGATCGAACCACCTTATTATAGATCTGTCTAGATTTCATATTATTTGTTTTTCCAAATTTCATACATAAGGGGGCTGTATGGAATAAAATGTAGCTTTGAATATAATATTTTTACTTTTGTGCTTTAATGAGAGAACATGAAGGAGCTCCTGCGTAATTATTAATCTCTTATACCGACCACTTTTTATTCTTCAGTTTTTCTTGAATGGTTAATTGACCAAAATGGACTATAAATGAATTTAGAAATTATGTGATGCGTCATTCCACTTTAATGCAACTGTGATATTATTTATACCTCCGTCCACGAAAAATAGTTCTGTTTTTCCATTTTGGTCCGTCCACCAAAAATAGTCTCTTTTATTTATAGAAAATTTCTCACAACACAATACCCCTAAATACCAATCTATTTATAATTTATAGCACTAGGATCCACCACTTTTTATCTTTCCAACTACTTTTTCTTCATCTCTCTTATTTTATCAACCACTTTTTCTCTATCCAATCACTTTTTTTCCTATCTCTCTTACTTTACCAATTATACATTAAAATTCGTGTCGTCCACCAATAATATTATTTTTAATGGACCGATGGAGTATTATATAAATCTATAAAAAATACTTCTAGAAATCCACGAGTCATATTCAATACACAACAAGTGACAAGTGTACGAAATTTCCACGATCATTCTAAACCCACCCCACACCAACACCCACACCCCACCCCACACCACACCCACCAACGGAAAACATCCCCATCCAATATAAATTCAGAAGATGCCAGATAAAGTTGGACGTTACAGCAAAAATATAACACAATAAGCACATGGGCAGCATATAATAGATAAATAATATCGTGGAGCTCATGGAATACTGCTACCTTAAAAAACAAATGAGGGTTGTTGGCAGTTAGCAGCTCTTCTTGGACCAACACCACTTCATCGCTGACAAACATATCCCCATTTCTTCAACTCCAAGCAGCTTCGCTACTATAATATTCAAAACCAAACAAATCACACATGTTCAGGCACGCTGGTTCTTCATCACATGATCCGTCGACATTTTTGCCAAAACAAGCACACAACCCAACAACACTCGAATTCTAAATCAACAACTGATTCAGACAAGCTTAACGAAATGTTTGTTCTGTTTCTTGGTTATGTTCTGCTTCTTGTCCCACTCCCATCTGCTTCGCAGCCTCAAGCTGCGGTGCAGCTTCTCCGATTCCGAAACAGTCTGCCGGAGACCTCAAAGACTCTCCTGCAATGGAACCAAACCACCTCAGCTTCTGCTCACTGCAGCTGGCCTGGTGTTTCTTGCTACTCAAATGAAACAGATTTTCGCGTGGAAAAATTGGAGCTAAAGGGGTTAGGCCTCACCGGGATTCTAGAAGATTCGTATTCATTCTTGTGTGAGGTTCCTGATCTGGTCCTTGTTGATCTCAGCGGCAACAATTTCAGTGGAGGCGTTCCTACTGTGCTTGGAAACTGCAGTCAGCTCATCGATGTTAATCTCCACCACAACGAGCTGTCAGGGCCAATTCCACCTGATGTTTTCAAACCAGGCAAGCTGCTAAAGCTCGACTTGGGGCGCAACAAACTATCCGGCACGATTCCACTCGAGGTAGGCCAATGCAAACGTCTTGAATATCTCGTATTGAATGAGAGCTCGTTGAGCGGTGAAATTCCAAGTGAACTGTTTTCTATTCAGAATTTGAAGTATCTTTACTTGAATTCGAATAAATTCAACGGTACTTTACCCGATTTGCCGTCGAGATGCTCGCTTCTTGAACTGCTTCTGCAAGATAATTTATTCCGTGGCCCCTTGCCACCGTCCATAAGCAACTGTCGTGATCTCCAACAACTGGATGCATCTATTAATCATCTTGGAGGAGTAATGGAGCAGGATATTTTTACGGGGCTGATGCAACTTCACGTACTGTCCCTTGCTCACAACAGCTTTGAAGGGCAAATTCCTATGTCCGTCTGGAGTCTCAGAAATTTAACGAGCCTCCTGCTTTATGTAAACAAGTTTAACGGGAGCATTTCTGAAGACATCAGGCAATGCGATCAGCTCACTATCCTCGACTTATCAGAGAACGTCTTGACTGGTCCTATTCCAGCGTCAGTTTCTTATCTCAGGAACTTGCAAATCATGAATCTCTATAGAAATAGGCTCAGTGGTCCTCTACCTCCAGGAATTGGAAACTGCACTTCTCTAACAGATGTTATTTTACGTGAAAACAATATCAGTGGATTTCTTCCTCCTGAGATATGTGGTCTCCGGAGTTTGGTGTTTCTCGTGCTGAGTCACAATCAGATTGAGGGTCCTATACCAGATTGTATAGGCAGTTTGATCTCTCTTCAAGCGTTCAGCGTCCTCAATAATAGCATGACAGGCAGAATACCGCCTGGAATTACCAAATTGACGAACCTTACAGATCTTGTTTTGGCTCAAAACAACTATACAGGAGAGATTCCATCAGATTTGGGCAAGAATATGGTTCCTGGTTTAGGCATCTTGGATCTTACAGGAAATCAGTTTACGGGAGAAATTCCACTTGCTGCATGTTCTGGCAACCGTCTTCGACGTTTCACCCTTGGCGACAACAAATTTATAGGCGGTTTCCCCACAGAAATCATCAAATGTAAGTCTCTAATTAGATTGTTTCTTTACAACAATCGTTTGCAAGGAAGCATACCGAATGAGATGGGAAATTCATCCAGCATTGAAATTTTTAATATTCGAGGAAACATGTTTGAAGGAAATATCCCAACAGTACTTGGTTCCTGGAGCAATCTCTCACTTGTTGATCTTTCAGAGAATAAGTTTTCAGGCTCAATACCTAAGGAATTTGGGAAGCTTCAAAATCTTGAAGAAATATTCATTTCTTCAAACAGATTGACAGGAGAAATTCCTCCCGAGCTGGGTCTTTGTCCGAAAATAAGCAAACTAGACCTCAGCAAGAATGAACTTGAGGGAGGTGTCCCGTCTGAGATCCTTTTTTCATCAACGCTGACAATCATTCAGTTTCAAGAAAACAAATTGACCGGCATGATCCCCAACGCTTCTGTGAGTAGCCAAAAACTGGAAGAGCTGCAGCTCGGGAACAATTTGCTTGAGGGTCATTTTCCTTGCAGTCTGAATGCAGGTCTTAAGCGTCTGAACCTCAGTACAAACAAGTTTTTTGGAGAAATACCCGGATGCATTGGCAATCTCAAATTGTTGGAGATTCTTGATATCTCAAGGAACAATTTCTCAGGCGAGATACCATCAGCCACAGACAATATCATATCACTTTTATTTGTGAACATATCATATAATCAATTCTCAGGCCAAATTCCAGCTGTTTGGACGAAGGCATTGGAGTCGCATCCTGGAACGTCCCTCGGAAATCCAAGACTCTGCTTAGCATCCATAAAAGGCGGCAACTGCGGTAACAAGAAAGCACATCCAGGAGGCTTAGTCCTTGCTGGTATAATAACCGGATCATTTTTCTTGACAGCATGCCTTCTTGCCGCCATATACGCATTAGTAACCCGTGTTTGGAACCGTACCCCATCATCTCCCGAACGGTCGCTGTTGCACCATCAATCGAGCAACGAGGACTTACCAGAAGATCTGAACTTTGTTGACATTCTTCGTGGAACCGAAGGTTGGAGTGATAAACATGTGATTGGAAGAGGCAAGCATGGAACTGTCTATAGAGCACAATCAGTGAAATCAGAAAAGCAGTGGGCAATAAAGAAGGTGGATCTAACTGAGTCAAAATTCAACTCAGAGATGAGAATTTTGAACCTAGTCAGACACAGAAATATACTTAGAATGGGAGGATACAGCATCAGGAATGGATACGGATACATAGTTACAGAATACATGCCTGAGGGTACTCTTTATCATCTACTGCACAAGAGATTACCTCGGGCAGCTTTGACCTGGGAGCAACGATGCCGTATTGCTCTTGGAATAGCTCAAGGTTTGTCGTATCTTCACCATGATTGTGTGCCTCCAATCATTCACAGAGATATCAAATCAGACAACGTACTGCTGGACTCTGAATTTGAACCGAAGATCGGAGATTTTGGGACAGCGAAATTGGATTCAGATGTTGAAGAAGACGAAACAGCTTCTACAATTGTTGGAACACTTGGCTATATAGCACCTGGTAAGCATCAGCTGATCTTTACCTTTCAGATATTCTATGCTACAATCTTGTGGATTTCAACAGTTACAACATGTTCGAAATCAAGACTTTTTGTGAAGAATCTAACCTCATAAATCCTTACTGTTTTCATTTCAGAGAATGCATACTCATCAAGGTTGACAGATAAATGTGATGTATACAGCTACGGGATAATTCTGCTGGAGCTTCTTTGCAGAAAACTACCAGTGGATCCCAGCTTTGATGAGGGCTTAGATATTGTCTCCTGGGTAAGGACGACACTACACGGTTACAACCACCAGTTCCGTTTCTTGGATGAAGAAATCATGCACTGGGAGAGTGAGGACCAGCGAGAAGCACTGGAGATGGTGGATCTTGCTTTACAATGCACTGAAATGGTTCCAGATATCAGGCCCTCAATGAGAGATGTAGTGAGCTCCCTTCTTAAATTTCAAAGAAAATTCGAGGTGAATGTGAGAATTCATTCTACCCCGCGACAAATAGATTAGATCTCCATGTAAACATTTGCCGAGGAATTCAGTAGCAATGACACTGTTTGATTGTTTTATCTGATAGATGAACAAATAAAATTAAGCCAAAAGATATTATTGTCAATTTTATATGAATTCATTTTGATTGTTCGAACCACTTCCCAAAATATACTTACTGTTTAGTATTTGCTTAAGCACCAGAAATATGAAAGAGGTATAGCCTATTAGCCAAAACATATGTATTTTATTGTGCCAAATAACGTGCTAACCATTAATGCTCATGCATTGTGTATCTATTAAAGAAACTAAAACAACAATATACCAATTAGACAGATACTAATATTCATAAATAAAATAAATTACATTAGAAAGTATCATATATTCAGCACACTACATCTCCTCCAGCAGGTTAAACGTAGCTACAATAAGTAAACAGAAAATGAAAAGAAATCTAACAGTAGGTCATTGAGTATGTGTGACTTCTGCTCAGGGAGAAGGAAACAAAGGCTAGCAGGGCACAATATCAGCGAGCTTTAATTTCACCTTCAAGAAACCTGCTTGAACTACTACTTCTTCTTTAGATGGATACACTTCCAACACCGTGGCTTTTTTATTGAGAGAAGGAACATTCACCATGTCACCAGCCTTTGGAAGTTTAAGCTTCTTCTCTGCAACGTGAAACATACACAAAAAGGAAATGGAACACTGTAAGAACTAGTTACCTAAGATGGGGGTGGCTTGACCACTCATCTGGTTTAATTAGTGAGTTTGCTCTTTATGAACCAAATTTTAGTGCCTTATCAAACAAGCAAGGCACCTGACTTTGGCGTAGAGTGGTGGTGTCGTTAAAAGATTTAGACTTCTCTTTCTAATTCAATTACCTGTAATTGACTGCTTGGTACTATCTACAGGGTCTGAAGACTCAGTAGCCACACAAGTTCTATTTTCACCTGTAGCAGCAGCATGTTGATTAACAATATTTGAAGCATGCTTATCCATCTCTGTTTTTGTTTGTTTGGGCAGTGAAGTAGGACGTGATCGAGATTCACGCAGATTCTTATGAATGGTGGAACGTGCTGAAGCAGCCATCTTGGATATTTCTTGCACCATTCTATGTTTTTCCATCATCCCGTGTTCCGTGACTCTGTTTCTGGTCAACAGCAGACTCTGGTGAAGTTTCTTTGAGATCCTGAACCCAAAACAAGGAATCATTTCTGCACTAACCACCAGTTCAAGAAAAATGCCCAGCTCAAGAGTAGTTCTAGCAAACTTGCTTTGTAAGTAAGGCCTAAACACTATATTCAGTGCTGAAACTGTCAGTAATATGTCAAATCGCCATGCTGACCTAAACCTCGAATATATTTTGTCTAAGAAAAAAGATTCTCACCTCAGATAGTGCTGTGATTCATGAACTTTTTCATGATAATCCTGCTTGAATCTTTCCATATCCATTATTACCTGCGCTAAATTAGAAATGAATTTGCCAGATTGAATGTATTTGACAAACTAGAATATAAAAATCACAAATTATTTACTTGAAGCTCACCAGAGTCTGAAGCTATGGACAGTCAAACTAATACCTATTTATTTGTCAGAGTTGTAATATAGTCAATCTTGGCAAAGTTGACACAATCAGGATATCACGCTACGAAATTAACTAGTTTATTTAGGGAAAGGATAATAACAGTGACCAAGAAAAGAGATAGAGTTGCATCAGGTGCTAAGTGGGGGCAATAAATTGAAAGGATGGATGTTTTACATGCATAGCTATAAAGAATTCAAGAAACAACTCCTTGTCAACAAATCTTTGAAATCTCTGAAGTTCAAATGTCATAGATGGATATGAGAAAGCGTGATCTATTGAAAACTGAAACTTGTATATTTATTTGGAGATTCACAGCCCTCTTTATAGGCAACAAATCTTGAAATGCACAATAAACCAAATCTAAATACCTCATTTATTTCTGCACTAGCTGCTCCATATAGTTTGCGCGCATTACTCAAAATTTCAACAGGCAGTCCGAGCCTCTCAGCAATATTGATTGCATTTGACCGTCCTAAAATTGAAACAAATTAAGTGTAACAGAGAGCTTCAGAATGTAAATGTAGAAGGCAAGAATAAGAATTAGCAGTTGATACTGGATGCTTATTGCTTAATACAGCCAACACAAGATGGTGAGAGTGGAGAAATAAGTGGCCATAGGAGTAAGATGAAAACCAAATTGTGTACCAAAAGATGAATCTAATAGTAGTCTGTATCAGAGATCAAATTTCAGCATAAAATCTCACTAGGCCAACAGACAAGTAGATATTTCAAACCTGGAACTCCCCAGAGGATCCTGTATGTGGGTTTCAACTCCACTTCATCAAACTCCATGCAGGCATTTTCAAAGGCATTATTGCTGTCATAGGTGAAGCAAATGTTAATTGTCTACAGTCACGTGTCATTTTCATTTTGACATAAGTTACCTGTATTTAAGGCTTTTGAGTTCTCCATGATGTGTAGATGCAACTGTCAACAAGGCACCAGAATCAGCAAAAGATTCCAGCAGTGACATCCCCAGGGCAGCTCCCTCGAGAGGATTTGTCCCTGCACCTACCTAAAATGTTGATTGAAAATACAAATTAATCGGTATACTATCAGCATGCTTTTTTGTTTAAATCCAACACGGCTCATTTGTTTTTTATTCCATAGAAACCAAGATTTATAGATATTTTCTTATAAAAAAATATGTCAACTGCTTTTCAACACATGAACTGAAGAGTGCAAGTTAAATTCCATACTTCATCCAAGAGCACCAATGACAGACTGGTAGATAGGCCTTTGATTTCCTGCGAGGTTTAAAGTAGGAGCCAGAAAATGAGTTTAAGGGAACAAATCAGTAAAAGCAGTGAGAATTCATCAAGTTTTATGAGCACGGATATAATAAATAGAGTACAGTACATCTCATAACAAAGTACTGATCCAGTTTGAAAGTTATTGAACAGTTGAATTTCATGTTGCTACATCAGTACCAGGGCAATTGAAGGGGAAAGTCCTCACAGAAACCACCTCATAATCACCATCAGTTAAGGTAAAAGGTAAACACTAATCTAAGGATCCAGTTACATGAGACATAAAAGCAGTTATCTTATCAACTTACACTAATTTGTTTTAGATGGCCAGAGAAGGTAGATAAAGATTGAGAAAGAGACTGTTCATCACCAATATCAGCAAGTACATAATCAAACCAGGGGATTTTTGCTGCTTCTGAAGCCAAAACATATAGACCTGCAATAATGCCATTGACCTTTATAGCACATAGTATGTTAGGAGATAAAAATACTATAATAAGTAAAACAAGTCATCAGCTACATGTTCGGGTTGTGATAATCCTTGGATGAGATCAAAATATATAAAAGTAAAAGAACACTAAGATACCTGATTTTGCCATCATAGCAGCCAATCCAACTGTTTTCAGGCAAATGGTTTTGCCTCCAGTGTTGGGGCCAGTTATAACCAGAACTCTAGTATTCTGGGCTATCAATATATCAAAAGGGACTGGACGAGCTTGCCTCAACTTAGCAACCTGAAACAACAATTTAGAGATCACAAAAGTTATATTCCTGCTAGCTATCAGAATATCATATGCTTGAAACAGCAGGGTACTTTTCTGTGAAGGTTTTGACCTGCATTTCCAAAGCTGATACGTTCAAATCTTCTTTCAACTTTGCAGATCCTCCTAGCTGTTTCCTTCTCCTGATCTCCTGGCAAAAGCATATGATTATAAGGGAACTTATAGATCTCAAAATCATACCCTGAAACTGCAATATACAGATTTTCTTTAGTATGCCACTTTAAGGGAAAGCTCTACTGTACCCTAAAGATTACCAACAAGGACAAAAATATAGCATCAAGTGAAGATGTAACAAGCAAACGGGCCATCAAGTTCTAGCAGTATTCGTCATGCTAATAGTAGTTCCCGAAGCTAGATCCTCTGCAGAAAGCTCAACTCATGTAACTGTCTTTTCACCGTTTGCAAAGTCACATAATAAAAGCACATGCCCTCTCATTCAGTTAGTAAATTCAGGCTCCTTCACTTAAACATACTCAGTAGGCTCATTATCACCAATGGAGCTCTAGATTTACCCAACAAGCCAATGTCACAATATGAGCATTCTTCCTTCATGTGCCCTTACATCCCGATCCAAAACGTAGAAAAACAAAGGAAAAGAATGAACCTGTGTTTGATAATGAACCTTATAAAAATCATATGTTAACCATCCATGTAGCATGCAAGTAAAATCAAACCAGATAATGTTTTTAAGGATTGTTCTCTTCAAGTCCTGTATATATATATGTATATATATGAAGTATTAAGAGACATGAATATAAATGATGCACAACATACAGCATTTGCATTACTGAGATCCTTCATGGCCATCTGTAAACTGTGACGATGCTTTTGAAGCAATAACGGATGGTGAGCTTTAGGCAGATATAAAATCCACGTCTCCCTAGCATGTCCCAATAAAATTTCCTCCTCTGCTGGGGTTTCAGCATGAATAGCACTATCATTATCTTTTGGCAAATACAAATCAGGAAATGCACCCTCAAAGGAAAGACTGTACTGTGCTCTAGCATTAATCTGTATCACATTGTGAATATATAAATACAATATTTCGAGCATGTATGCATGGATATTAATACACGCACACACATAATGGACATGAGTAACATTTTGCTAATAAAGAACTTTTCCCTATTTTTTGATCTCTAGGGCACATATAAGTTATTTATGCATGTCATAATCATTATGAAAAAACCGAATTTCTTTGGGGCTAGTAAGATGAACAAAAGTAGTTTTGACAAGAGAGAGGACTATAATTAGTCACTAGCACTCACAAAAATGCAACTTACAACCCAGAACTCGGTTCTTTAACATACCGTGTCTATCTGAATAATGCTGTTGAATATATTTTCAATGTCATTCAAATCTATTTGCATCTGTACAAGATATAGAAAATGAGATTAGATTTGAAGTACATAAACAAGAAAAGTGCAGTAGCTCAAGAAATTTGTCAGAACCTTCTTTGTTATCTTCAGAAGAACCTCCTGCTCTGCCTTTGCAACAGATTCTCTTGCTTGCTGCAGCTCATCATTAAGAGGAACAGCAGAGAGTGGCTCCACGAGGTTTCCTGCACCTGCACCACTATAGTAATGTATTATTTCTCTCACAAGAGTTTGAGTGGAAGATCACAAGCGGATTGGAGAGTACTACGTCTTCAAAAAACTTGTGAGTCTTTTAACACTAACTATGTTTAAGTGATTTATTAAGCTGTAGTAACCAAGAAAGTTATTTGAAACTGAAATTTTTATGCTTAAATGGAAATCAATGGGATAGTTTGACATGAAACTCATGCAAACTGCTGTCTAAAATTCGACGGAATAACTATGATGTGACAAAAAGATAAAATTCTATACATCTCCGCCAAAAAGTTACAATGTCTGCATAACTGGATCGAATATGTGTCTTATCTGTAAAACTTGTGTTACAATGGTCATGACTTTAAAGGTAAAAATAATGATAAAAAGTCACTTAATAGCAAATTAATCATTGGTGTTCATCTCGTACACTGTGAAGGTGAAAATATTGAAAGAAGTCAACGCACCCAGACAACAATAATCCCTCAATACTTGGACTCCTTGCAGCAACCGAGCTTATGCACCATCTGCCATCAATATTACATATTTCCTATAAAGTCACAATAAAAGTTTCCAATATATTAAAATCTACAAATGAAAAGGTTTGACACTCACTATTGTACATATATAAGAAGCTATCAGGAGTTGGTGTAAAAGATGAAGAAACATCACAAGTACGTTTTACATAAGAAGGAGTTTGTTACCAGAGTGGACGTTTCTTTTGCTTCATTTCTGATCACGCTTTCCATCAACAAGTATAACTGAATAATGGAAATATTAAAAAACTATGAATCAGGCACTCTCAAATAGACCTTACTAGCTTCATACGCACATCGATAGAACCAATATTCCATAGCCCAAACCCAATATCATCAACATATTCCATCGACTTTAAGTTTTATCACAGCTTAAGATATACAACTTTACCTTTTTCTCAAGAAGCCGCACTCGATCACGTGAATTCCGCAAGTTTGAACTCTGAAATGGGAAAACTTTATGATCAACTAAAAGGTGAACTAGATGACCAAATTGGTAAAGGTAAATGCAACATTGACCAACCGCAGAATCTTTTACTGAGCCATCTTCATCTACGAGTTGCTCTATAAACTTAATCAAAGACTGACTTATAACTAGTTCCATAATCTGCAACATAACTGCTCAATAAGGCATAATTCCATACCATTAGACAAACAATTCAAAATGCAAGTCCGTCACTCCAACAACTATGGTACCAATTCTGACAGAGGCATAAACCTCATAAACCAATCTGAATCTTCCTTCATTGCAGCTTTGACATTGAATTGCAGTGTTTCTGCAAGTCGTAGAAGTACTACAAGAGCCATTGCTTCACTCCCATTCACAGGAAAACCTCTACGAGCACATTTTATGCCAGTTTCAACCTTCAAATAAAAGAGGATCAGTTTAACCAACATGTTTTGTATGTGTTATTTACAAAGGAAAGATGAATGGAAAAGGATTTCATTCCATCTTTCTTCTGAATAAAAAAAGAATAATCAAGGGATGAAATAGAACTATCAATCAATTATAAGTTATTAAACTTGTATTTCTATAATGTCCGATATAGCATATTTCATGCACAACCAATTATTTTAACTGATGCATCATAGGTATCAAGTACAGAATTATCATACCAAAGCCACATCAATGCCAGTAAAATCTGTCATGGCTCCATATTTTTGCATCTCCACAGCTGCTTTGGTCTCTTCTAGTAGCCTTATGCTACGTTGATAAGATTTATTCAAATTCCATAACTGCTCCTGCACATGCAAAAAATAACAAATGTAATGAACAAACAAAAAAGATAAAAGTATATAATTTAATTAACAGCATAGTTAACATCAAGCTATCTTTTCTTGTTTGAATTTTTCGTTGCCATGCAACATGTCAATATTATATCCTTTTCCAGTGTAACATATTGATATTGTATTGAAAAAACTTTTATAGAACATTTTCAACGTTTATAAATTAGTTTAAAATTACTTAATCTATACACAAATAAAAGAAACAATGAGAAAAATAAAGCTCAGCATTATTGTTACATACAAAACAATGTAATTTGTATTTTCTCCCTCACTTTCTTTTAAATACATAAATGTCATTTCGCCTTCCAAACTTGTTTCTAAATACATAATTCCATTCTTAAAATCCTATCTCCGCCCCTGATTACAGAAGCCACCAATTAGGTCCAAATGAATCATGCAGTTAAATAACACGATGGACCACAATACTATGTTAGACTTCCTTTAATTCAATTACGGAACAGAAAGGAATTTGATTAACCTGATTCTGATGCTAAACTAAACTACTCGAAATACAGAAGTGATAAAAATAATTGATCTAAACACGATCATTCTACATTCAATTATGAAAATAAAACAAACGAAATACAACTGGATAATGATATTGATATGCATACTCACCTTGGTGGCTTGTTTTCCCAGCGTCGTCCCGGCGAAGGAAGCCACACAATCGCAGAGCTGATCCCACTGCAGAACTCTGAGGCTGTCCAGAACAATAGACGGATGGTCGCCGTTCTCGCTACTGTCTCCGGAAGCATCCGCTACTATTAAAGCTTTGCCGCGGTAATTAAGAGGAGATATGCTGAGCTGAAATTGAATAAATTTAGCAGTCGCGATGGTGGTGATGGTGCCGGCGGCGGCGGCGGTAGAGATTCCGAGAGCTGTTGCGCGAAAAGGAGAGCGGTAGAAGTTGTGAAGAAGCGGAAGTGGAGGCATGGTGCATGTGAAGATGGCAATGAATGTTTTGGATAAACGGAGGGAAAAGTTTTTCGGATTAGGCTGTTATGGAGACAAAGCAATATATAGCGCTTCTTCTTCGCCTCTCTCTGTAAGTAGTTTCTTTTTGGTCCCTTATTTTTGCTAATATTTTATAAGACCCCCAATAAAAAAAGGAATTGCGCTCGACTCCCCATAACTTTTCTTTTTTTGAGTCAATATTTGCAAAAAAAGAAATAAATATGAAATCTAATTGAAGGATAAAAAAGACCGAGGAGGAAAAAGGATTGCTAGCCTAATTTAGAATACAAATTTCCCAAATGATATAAAATTTCAGCGCACTCAGTAGTTTCTTCTTCGGCCAAATCAGAATTTTTTCGATTTCGTTGCTCCCAATATCGCAATTTTAAGGTTAATTATCAAGGGAATTAGGAAGGGTTCAGCTAAAAGTTTGTATAAAGAACAGTAAATTGCTGACAAATGCAGCAACAGGCGCCGCAGACAATGAATCAAGCTTCACCGGCGGCGATCAATGTCGTCTCCACCGAGCAGATTCAGAAGGTACGACTCTCACTGTTAGGACTACCACTACTTGCATAAAGTGTTTAAAAGGCTTGTATACATTGTGTATGTGTTCGCAAATCGAAGCCAAAGAGGGAATACGGGGAAAATTTTGCTGTCTGCGTGTGGATGACGCATTTATAGAATTTTGTAGTTTTCCGTTTATTGGGATTTTGTAGTTTTCCGTTTATTGCTGTCTAGCTTAAATTCGTGTTAATTAGATTACTGGCATTAAAACATATCATAAATGCATTTCAACACTAATAAATGCATAACCAACACCAATCTATGTAAGTGTTTCTGCATCCATTTATTCTGCAGTTTATGGAGGCTAATGCTGTTCTTGGATTTCATATGATGCATTGTTTGTAAAGGTTTTAATTTTTGTCAACTGTCTGCTTTCTTTGATTTGCGCTTTTTCTATTTTTTTCAAAATCATGAACAATTATAGTGGTATAGCTTTCTTTTGCTTGTTGGCTTAACACTGCACAGATTTACTAGTTGTTCTTGGATTTGAACACTATTCAGAAGATTTAAGGTATCCCTCGTTATGCTTGATGCAGTATTTGGATGAGAACAAAAATCTGATTGTGGCGATACTGGAGAATCAGAATATGGGGAAAATAGCAGAGTGCGCTAGGTGAGTCACATTTCCTTTTGTTCGCCAGTGGTTTTTTAGTTGATAGCTTGTTTATCTTTACCATTGTCATTGTTTGCAGAACTTTTGTCATCACTTTACTTTTATCCTTTGTTTCCAAGTACAATGTTTCCGAAACGACTTCTTAAATGGTGAAAGAGGCATCTTGTGGACAATGTGAAATCAAATTAAGTAGAGCTGAAGAACTCATTTTTTGCATTTAAGCTATGAGTTATTGCCATAACTAACAATGCTCTTTCAATTTTGGCTTTGAATTTTGTTAAAGAAAATAAAGCTAAATATCACAACAAATAGTTACCCCGATAAGTGATGCACAAAGATGAAATATACAACTATATCTATCCCAACTATGAATAACTCAATAAAGTGTTAATTTTTTCTGAATTTCAAATTTTGGACCTAGCTAATAACTACTATATTCTCTATAATCATCTTCCTTTCAGTCCTTTTAGCTATTTTTTATTCTTTAATACTTAATAGTTTTTCTGCAATGTTATATCCTTACCTTCATCTACTGATGTTGCTATATATGTATATTATTTATTGCTAGTACTTCACTTAATATACACTTTAAGAAAATGGCCCCCTCGTGTGCAATGTTGATTAGTTAATGTTCAAAAGAAACTCTCAAAAGTTATTATTGAGAGCGAGTATGCTACTTAAAGTAAGGAGGGGCTCAGAAGTGGAAATAAGGCATTGTAAGAGTATGTCAAAATTAGTGGCATGCATTTTTTGTGTGTCCGGGATACTTTCATGCACGTGTTTTGAGCTGTGGTATTATAACTTATGGTAGAGCTATGTTTGGTCTTTTATGTTAACACTAGCATGTTCTTTTGTGGATATGGGAGTAGTCATACCCCAACACATCTAGAATTCTTGTTACTCTATTGTCATTTTTTCAATGTGTGAATGTGGTGACCGGGGAGCTCCCTGATGCTGCTATGCAACACAGAATCCCAATATCTATCCAGAGACCTTTAGGCTATGTTTGGATTTATTTCGGTTGTTATGGCAGAATGTGTTTGAAGGATAAGTTGGGAATGGTGATGTGTAGGTGAAATTTTATTAGTGAAATTGTGATGTGTTTGAAAGATAAGTTGGGAATACTGATGTGTTACTCTGGAAGTATGTATCAAGAATGCAAATATAGTCGAGTAGTGAAGCCAAATGTAGCCTTGATTCCTCAATCATGTTAAATGTTTCAGGTACCAAGCTATCCTTCAGAAGAATTTAATGTACTTAGCTGCTATTGCTGATGCGCAGCCTCCAGGTTCTGGAATGCCTTCACAGGTTTGTCTATTGTTTTATTACGAATCTACTGGATATTTCGTTTATACTAGCAACAGTACCCAAGTATATTCCTCCAGTACTGGTGAGGTGCATAATACTGGTTCCTAATGAAAGAATATTCTCATGCAGCTTCCTAATAGTTTAGTCGCAACCCAAGGAACTGCCCCAGGACTGCAAAGCCAGACTCCAACAATGCAGCAACAGCAGCAACCCAGTGCTCCTGTTGCAAAGTCACCCTTTCAGCTCAGTGCTCTCCGGCCTCAAGACCAGCAGAATCAGCTGCTCCAGTTCCAGCAGCAACTTCCAGCCCATTTCGGTCTTGGAGGGGGCGCCAATGGCTTGCAACTACCTGGGCAACCAGGTACAGGCGGTTCAATGGGCTTTCAAGGAAGCCAGCCAGGCATGCTGGAGGGTGTCTCCGGTGATAACCAAGGAAACTCCATTCTTGGACCTGCAGAGGGCCGGGAATGATACTTTTAAGGCTTGCTTCCCTTTCCGTGGTGGCTATATCAAACTCGGTGGTACCTTTCCTCGGTGAAGTCATACTTCATCACCAGTGCATATGAACCAAAATAGTTGAGATGAATGATTTTATATTATAAATTATTTAGGTTTAGATGTGGTAGGTTTCCTGGGCCATGCAGAATGATGCTTCTCAAAAGTTAGTGGTGAAGAAGACTGACACGAGTTACATAGCTAGACATAGATCTCCAGTTTCACGTATGCTTTTGCAATGGACGCGAGCAAAGCATACTGCACTATATCAATGGAATGTTTATGTTACATTGAAATTAGTCTGATACTCCGTTTGGTAGCACATTATGTAGGCTACACTTTTTTTATAAATAAATCAAACACGTACTAACACATTATGTGCACTAATCAATTCACAGCTGAGATGTTGTGAATTGATGCTTGCATTTAGACACGTAAAATTAATTTTTTTTTAATTCGAAAAATTTAATAAAAAAGAAAACTTCATTTATTTTTTACCCCTAATGCCTACCTCTCCATTTAATTCAAATTTATTACCTCCAACCCTCAACAACTACTTATTTCATTTAATTCATTTTTTTTTTCCTATTTTGTAAATCCTTCTTCCCTCCATAAATACACAACCCCCCACCCAATTCACACCTTATTTCCCTCATTTTTCCAGTCTTCTTCATTAAATCATATTTTAATTGTAAATTATATGAAACAAAAAAGAAATTAGAAGATTAAGAAGTTTGAAATATATATTGTAACTGTTTTGTGCTTTATAGTGCTATATGATTTGGATTTAGAAGCACCGAACGTTTTTATGTGTAAAAGCAGTTGTGAGACCAAATACTTTAGTTGTGTTTTGCTCTTTTGGAGCACATCGTTGCTAGAGTACATTTACATGGACTAATTTTGGTTTTTTGTTTATTAGGCATCCACAACTACTTCTACGCACAAAAGCACTATGCGCTCTATACGAACACAACACAACTATAATACATTTTCTCAATTTCTTGTTTTTCTAATTCTTTTTTATTTCATATAATTTACAATTTTTGTAATTAATTATAAATGTGATTTTCTTTAAAAATACAATTTTAATTAAAATAAAAAATCACATAATTCAAATCTTAAAAATACGATTTTCATTTAAACCGAAAATTACAAAAATAAAATTACACAAGTGAAATTAAATAATTATGGAAAGACTTATGATTATCTTATAGCAACTTAGAACAATATAATTTCGAAAATAAGTGACATAAAATGACGCTAATGTTGTCGGAAATAATATCTGTTTTTTGGCTTTGGCAGCATTAATTTAATATTTGGCTGGCAGCATAATATTAATTTAGTCATCCTATCCTTATTTAATTGGTACCCTGTGTGAATCTGTAATTTACAATCCACATATGAGTGAATTTGTATCATTCGTCCCGCACATAAAAATATTGTTGTGTAGAAAGAGTAGTTTGCAATTTTGAAATGGTGAAATGGTTACCACTATTAATTCATCCCACTCCGATTGGCTGTGGCAGTCGCGTGGCGGCAACGCGGCAGGCGGACGCGTGATGTGCACCCTTGTGTTTTTGCATAAGGGAATGTGCAACACATTATGCGTGCGCACCCCGCAGCGCTGTGCACGCACACTGTGCGGATGGCGTGCACAACGTTGCACATGCCCTTACAAAATAATCTAATTTGTAGTTTGTACTAATATATTTTTTGTAATGAGGAGAAGCTCTAAGTCTTATGTAAATTTTGTGAAATTTATGCGTGGGACCAATTTAAATTATTTATATTTTCAATAATATATAATACTCATTAAATAGAAACTGAAGTATTTTCTTAATGAATATCATTTATTAGATTTAAGACAACATATTCATGTACTATAAAATTTTATAAGTTTATTAATTATAGGATGGTCTGTACAAATACCTTACATTATAAATTAAAGTAATTGACAAATAATGTATAGGAAAAAAACTGAGGAGGTTAGTATGGTCATTTTGAATCACCGGATGAATCTTTGGTGGTCTGAGTCGGACCATCTTGTCCAACCACAATCACATTTGGAGTCTTGACCTTGAACCTTTCGAGCCTTAGCTCCTCAATCTCGTCGTCTATTCCTCTAGTCCCAATGGCTCTCATGCTCATGCTCCGCCCCATGCTCCTAGACTTCTTCATTTTCTTCATCTTCTTCAAGGCCTTTCCGATTGTCTCGAACAACTCTTCGTAAGTTTCGTCGAAAACCTTATTGAAGAATTCGCGCCGCTCGATATACATCTCTCCGAACGATTCTAGCAGGGCTAGAAGCCTCGAGTCGATCATTTCGCCCGACTTCCATCTGATGAAGTTGTGAATCTTTGTACAACTCTGATCGTCGAACAAATCCATCTCCATTATTAAACGTTGCAAACCGGATATACAACTTTTTATATAAAAAAAATGGGCAATAATTTGATGAAAAAATAATATCGTGGATTGATAAATAGTTGGAGATGTTGGGTTTATTTTGGGACTTGTGGCGGCACATATATATATAAGCCTCAAAAACACTTGTCTGCCAAGCAACAGACAATTTCTTATTTAGAAATTAATTAATAAAATTTCTTAGTCGTGTGTAACTTAGCATAAACGCGGCGAGTTGACTTAGAAATGGAATCACCCAATCAAACATTCTCGTTCAATGTAATTTCCACTAGATGATCACAAAAGTTTGATTATGATTTTATCCCACAATATTTTATTTTATAACTTAAAAAATTAAAACTTAAATATTTATGTGCCACTATTTCTTATTTATTTGACTCAATTCCAAAATCTAATCAAGCAATCAAATTATTGAACATATGTTATCTATATATTTATATATGTACATTATCTTTATATCATAGTTATGCATTACATTCTTTCGTTCACAATAAATGGTCTTGTTTTACTATATTAATATGTACATCTGGTAACTTTCTCACAATATATTATTTTACCACTTTCATTCATTTACAACTTTTACAAATATGATCTACCATTTTTTCTCTCTCTTCAACTATTTTTTCTTTACTAACAATATTCCAATCATTTTTTTCTCTCTCCACATTTACTAATTTTGTATTAAAACTCGTACCGTTTACTATATAAGCTATTAGATGTATACGGAGAGAGCATTTGATTTACTTGCACGTTTTAAATTAGTATTGATTGCTAGTGTGCGGAAGACTTTTCAAAGTCCTGCTGTTTCTAGACATCTGTTTAGATAAATCTATTAAAATAAATAAATTACTGTATTGTTACTTCCAATACATGATGATGACTCAATATTAGGTAAATTACGACATTACGTACACTTAAGGAACATATCAAATACATTATACATAAGATATTAAAATAAATACTTTAGGAATCAATCATACAAACCAATAAATTACATTAACTATGCCTTCCAGGAAAATCATAAGGAAATTCTCAAGCTCGATCAAAAAGTAAAAAATAAAAAATATTGATTTAATTTTTTACATTTATATCGTTCATACAAGTTATATATTGTGAATTTAGATAATATGATGCAGCAATAAATAAGATTAATAATCGCAGAGTAGTTCATGTTTAAGGCCAAATATTTCAGATTCGAATCTACCATGATGTGATTTTCAAATTTAATATTACAGTTGAAAAAGTTAATAATTATAAATTTAGAACCATCTTCCAATTCATCGGATTCAAATGAAACCTAAAATAATTCGTTTGTTACATGCCAAATATCTATCTGTAAACTAATATGGGATTCAAGACAAAGTGATCTTTCTCTGAACATATAATCAGCTAGTGATGCCCTAAACCCTTAATTAATTAATTAATTAATTGCTTACATGTTTGTTTGTCTTCAGACAACAGTTGAACTTGCTTACTGAATTCCAGGAGAGGAAAAGAAAACTAAAAAATAGAATGAAAATGGAGGACCGTAGTTGTACTTAATGCTAATTCAACTGACTTCAGTGGTCAGCGTGCTTCTTAAGGTAATTTTTTTTTGCAAAGTTGCCTAAAAATTGGTTCTTTTCATCTCAATTTTGATGGGTTTTTATCTTCTCTCAGTGTGGTGATCAAATCTACTACTATTTTTGATCGCCTCAGTCTGCCCTCTTAAATATTTTGAAGTATTTCTAGACCTTCTGTTTTTTTGTAGTTTTACGTCTTCTGGAGGCCGAGAGAGCTAGAAAATGTCAAGTTCTGCGAATGAAGATCGGGAGCAGAGGTATAGATTTACTTATTTTTTTTAAAAAATTATAACAAATATTGTGTTTTTATGGCATTTTTAGCAAGCTATGCTATCGTTCATTTTTTGAGGGGAAATTCCATTGTATATTTTGGTGTTTAACGCATTTTGTGATTTTTAAGAAAGAAGGCCTTTTTCTGTAAATCCTGTGAGCTTATTTGTTTGTAGAAGTGAAGATATACGGCAGTTTTCGTGATTATCATGTTCAAGTAAAAACGATGGCCAAATCCATGATGAACTGAGTGGTAAATTAAGTTGAATCTAGGAACTGAGTATTTTATACTTCAAGTAAATAATGTGCAGTTGTGCGCTCGTTTTGGGAACAATGTTCGTTCCGAGTGTCCTAATCTATACTCAACAGCACACATTGATATGGGTATCTCGATCATTTCAATCTGTATACATGATATGTCATAATGAAGTTGGAATAGGAGACGAAACACTAATTAGAGTACAAGATCCTCGTATGAATAATGCGTGGTATGAATGTATGGCGTGCATATGGAGATATAACTTACTTTCTTTTTTGTGTGGTTTACTTGTTTTAGTAGCTCAGGGATCAGGATGTTGATGTTTCTGGATCAATTTTACTCAAAGAATATGAAACAACATAAATACTATGTGGTCAAGAATAGTATATTCTGCGTTTTATTGTTTGAATCTAGATATAGTGCTATATAAATATGATATGACCAAAGAAAGCATTAGTTTTTAATGCAGTGGACTGCTGCAGACAATTGCCAGCTTGTTCTGTATTTATGTTTAGAAAGGAAAAAAACTGCTTAATCTTTTATATTATTTCTCTTTACTAAAAGCACTTAGAAATTTATTATTATGTAGTATTAAATATACATATGTATGCAGTCAGCTAAAGATTGTATGTGTGCTGTTGTTGTTGGGGGGGTGGGGTTGGCCAAACTGCTCCCCAATCTGCCTACGGTTTTATGTTATCATAATTTCATGTTGGCTTGCACACCATGCCATTTGTGTGTTATCACTGTAGAGTTGCGTTTAGAGTTTGTTCTTTATTTTTATGAAAACCAGTCTGAGGGAAAACTGAAGACTAGGTTTTCATTGTTATATTATTGGATGCACTTCATTGTTTTGGATATCCCATTAAGTTAAATTTAGGGGGAAAAGGAAAGAAATATGGAGTTTATAAGACGCGTGAGCTGATCCTTTCAAGTCTTACTTTGTCAGGAAAACTGAGAACATGGAAAAATCAGATTTAATGACAATCGAATTTCTACGAGCAAGACTGTTATCTGAAAGATCTGTCTCAAAAACGGCAAGGGAAAGAGCTCGTGAGCTGGCCAATAGGGTGAGTTGCAGTAATTTTTAGTTCCCTTCGACTTGCATTGGCTGTCACTTGGAATTTTTTGGTCTGCATTTCCATCCATTTCATGATTTTTGAGGAATGACAGGTAGCATTAAAAAAATGCAATGAATTCAATACACTAAAGATAGACGAGTAATTTGTTTCCCCGTCCCCCCAAAGAAAAAAAAGATGTATAAATTAAGATTTTGTTTATTTCATATACATAAACATTGATCGTCAAATTCAAAATGGATCATATAGACTACAAAAATAAATGGATTTGAGGATGTGAATGCACCTCTTCCTTGTCTTCATTCCACTGTCTTACCATTTTAGACAGTTGGTTCCCTCTAATCTTGTAAAATATGATGAAGGTGGCAGAACTTGAAGAGCAGCTAAAGTTTGTTTCTCTTCAGAGAGAAAAGGCTGAAAAGGCAACATCAGATATTCTTGTAATTCTGAAAAACCATGAAATAGGTGATGTATCCGAGGAATTCGATTCATCTTCCGAGCAGGAGGAAAACTCACAAGAATTTGAAGCTCGTAATGGTTCTTTGACGATGGAAGAAACTTCAACCGACTTGAAATTAAGAAATAACGAGATGGAGGCATATTCCAGTTCTGAAATTGAATCTTCTCCATCAACTGGTAGAAGTTTGTCCTGGAAAAGTACTAGAGATTCTCAGCATTCCCTTGAAAAGAAGAAATACATAGATCCCGTCAGGAGAAGAGCTAGTTTTTCATCTAATAGTTTGTCATCAAGAATGACTGGTAAATCATGTCGTAGGATAAAGCGCAGAGACACCAGGTAGTATTTGCTTTCCATGACTTTTAATGTGTAGTTCATTTCAACATGCAATCATGTTTTGGTTATGGAGTTATGATTAGTCATTGGGTTTACTACCATTTGTTGTTAGCTGTCTAGCGTCTTAGTGGGGTAAGCATCATATAAAATGAATTTTGAGAAAATCTTGAATATAATTGGTAAAATATGAACAACCTGCACTCTTTAACAAACCATGCAGAGTAGTGAAAATCCACCGTGGCTGACAGCTAGTTTGGTAAAATTGGCTATTTATGTTTTTGCTTTTGGTGTTTGAGGACAAGTGTTTTGTCTGAATAATGTACAGGGGAAGGATGTATACTTAATTTTATTTTGGGAATATTTCAAGTGTAATTCATTGATGTTTTGAAACATTTTGGGAAAGAGTAAGGTATTGGGAAAAAAAACACTGAACGATAAAGTATGGTTTTTTTGGTAAAATTAAAAATGGAAAATCAAAATAAAGCAAAACCAAGTATAGGTTAGCAATCATATTTCTTCCCCTTTTCTTTAGTCTTCTGTTTCTTTTGGCTATCTGTGCATCACTTTTATTTCTCATCTAGCTTTATGGTGTTATCTAATTGTCTTTAAACCTAGTCAATTATTCGTGATTTGCTCGAGCTGCAAAGTAAGTTCATCAGATCATCAGTGATGATGTGAGTCTGTTTTGTGGTGCCAGATCAGTAGAAGAGTTGCAGAATGACGGCATTGAGAAGACCACACACTCCAAAGGCTCTTCAAACTGCTCTGATGGTGAGACCGTTGCATCACCAGAAACTTCTGGATATGCTAATGGGGAAAACCCAGTTTCAGGGCAAAGTAATGGAACCCAAAAAGTTAATGGCCACTATTTTAGTGTACCAGAAAAAGACAAAGACATGGAAGGTGCACTGTTGCATCAGGCACAGCTCATCTGCCAATATGAAGAAGAGGAGAAGGCCCAAAGAGAATGGGAAGAGAAGTTCAGAGAGAATAACAGTGGCACACAGGTATGCTTTATCAGTTTTCGCAGGTTCATTTTTTTCTGGCATCTTAGGTCTACTTTGGTCTATCTAAATGTCGTTTTGCATTTATGCTTTTTTTGGAGGGGTTAAACTCAAACTCAGAGCCTATTACCTATTCATGAGTGCTTTCTCCTTTGCTATCTTCTTTCTGGTTGCATACTGGATTGAAGGGTTTGATTTGAGGAGATGATTTAAGCAAAGCCATTCAAGTGTCTTCATAAAATTGGATTTTAAATCCACTAGGATCACTAATGAAATAAATCATGGTGAGATTGATCAAATCTGTACTCATTGTATAATGAATTCATCTGAACCACCTCCAGAAAAATGATCGGCATCAATTTGCATGAGCCTGTTATCGCTCTGGCTAATCTCGTGAAATGTGGTCAGGACATTTGTAGGGAGAAATTGTCACCCAAATGGTGTCATGAAAGATTGTCCATCACTAGTTCATTTCTTTTCCTTTCATCAGCTGATGTGTGAGTGCAATGAGACTTTTTGGGAACTTCGCCTATCGATAGTGTTTATAGGACTACCAATTAAATGTGCATCTATCCGATTAAAGACTGTTTTCTTCCATATTGTATTATTCTTCTATGATTTACTTCTCAATCCATTCCCCCCCCCCCCCCCATCTCTAGTTGAGCTTGAAAATCTTCCATTTCATAGCGACAGCTGCATTATATACTGTTCATTCATTTTATCTAACAATTTCATAAACTATCAGGATTCATGTGATCCCGGTAACTATTCGGATGTGACTGAAGAACGATATGAGACAAAGTCACCTGAGCTATCAGGTGCTGCCGGGACATTGGATTCAGACGATCAAGAAGTGAAGCAACAGCCAGCTGATGCTTCTGTCAGTGAACCTCCCCAGACTTCCAAAGGTTCACCACCTGCAGCAGACGACGAGAAGGGAAGCTTGCAGGATGACACATACAGCACCAACATAGCTGCCCCCAAATCTTCAGCATCTGAGTTTTCATTTCCCAAGGCAGAGAAAAGTGTTGAAGACTTCTCAGGAAGAGCGGCGGATGAGGCATCCAGACACAGATCTCAACAATATCTGTCCACAGAACACGTGCCAGGAAAGACATCTCAGTCTTATTCAGGGAAAAGCGTCCCTCTCTCTGGGGCTTCTTCATCCTTCGAGCTTGCAGTCATGCCTCAAGAAACTTCTACTAGTTTAGGATCTGTCCTGGAAGCACTCCAGCGTGCCAAACTATCACTGAGCGAGAAGCTCAGTAGCTCGCCTCAGGTAGCAGAAGGAATGTCTGGCAATGTCGTTCAAACTCCCAACGTCTATACAAACACGATGAATGGCTTCCAGATTCCCTTCGCAACCCCTGGCCTCTTCAGATTGCCAACGGATTATCAGTTTGAAGCGACTGCTAGAGTCAATCCCGGCATTGGTGCGCAACCAAATTTTGCCAATTTCCCCCATGAGTTTGCTGCTGATAGGTTCATCACCGAACCATATGTAGAGCCAAGAAGTGCTGTATCGGGTGACCTATTCCACACTGCTCCAAGCAGAAGCTTAACTCCAGAAACGAGGACTGCTGCAGCTCCTCCACATAGGTTTCTTAGCCAGCCTCGGCTAGAGGGAGGCGACCCCGGCCCTTCTACCTCAACGAACCATCTTGGTCCTCTTGTTCCACCACCTCAAGAATTGTATCCGTTTCTCCCGTATACCTCGATTCCCAAAATTCCTTCGAATGAGGAAGGGATTTCAAGAACTTCACTGAACTCTGAGAAGGGGCTACCACCATTCATGCGCTTGTCTTCGTATGATGGACATCCCGGACCAAGCATGTACAGGTAGCCTTGAATGCTGTGATCAAGAATTGCTTCTTTTGGCGGGTATGGATTATTACATAACTCTTTTTTGCTTCTTTTTACCTTAATTATCTTGTGTTTATTCTAGTAAATAGGATTTTACCACCATCAACTTTCATCAGTCTGTTTAGTTCTGTAGAAAGCAGGATTGATACACATGTTGTATATGCTCATTGTGAGCAATGAAAGAGAGTTTCTTCTGTTGTATGATGCATCTAGAAAGAAGCCCCCTTTTTTTTTAGATAAATTGATGGGGGCAAATCTTTTCTTGGACATTTGATGTAATAATAATTGTGACACAACTATGATGTTACTTATAGTAAAATGTCACAATAGGATATTAATAAAATATTGTGTAATTCGTTATATAAGCCAATTTATGCGTAATTCGAGGCGTGCATGCATCATCAAATTTTGCCCCATGAATATGACTGTATATCCTTCCATAACCAAATTCATATTAATCTCCGGAGGAGGCCGCTGCCGCGCTCAACATCCCGGCGGTCCTCTTCTTCCCCACCAGCGCCGCCTCCACCTCTCTCCTCGCGCACCACTGGTTCGAGTACGCTTTCGATTACCCTTTTCCGGCGATTACCCTTTTCCAAAATAAGTAATAATTAATTAACACTTGCCAACATATCAATCAAACATAGGGTTTTTATCTCCAAATTTAGGACTAGAAATTAAAGTACTAAACCATTGAATCATACCTGATGAAAATGTGCAAGGGCTCAGAACTCAAAGCATAGTTAAAATTAAAGTGTCACAACTAAACAATGGTGCTTCATTGTTTTTGATTTTACCAAAAATAGCTTGAAAAGAAAGGGAGGGAGAATGGAAAAGAGAGCCAAGTATTAAAGCAAAAGCAAAAAAGTAGGAAATTCTTCAAAATATGCAAATTTTATGCTACTTCGTAATTTATACATGGCGTATAAATAATAGAAGGGAAATCCAAATGTAAATAATAAAAGGGTAGGCAGCCATCTCATGCTCCAAAAGAGGAAAAAAGAATTTGGAGCTCAACACATTAATATGAAGAAGAAGAGTCTGGGTGTGAGCATTGGTAGCAGCGGCCGATCATCGGCCGGCGACGACGAAGACGATAGCGACCTATGATCAGGCGAGAGAAGAGGAGATTGAGAGGAGAAAAATGGAGGTGAGGGAGAGGGTGGAATCTCAGATCACCCGCGCAGAAGAAGAGACTAAGCGTTTGACACAAGTTTGGGCGGTGAGTTTCTCGACTTAATAAAAAAGGAGATTGTTTAATTTTTCTGATTAGTTCTTAACTTCTTTTATTTAATATTGTCTCGGTTTAGGCCATCGCAATGTCACGTCATTAACTCCATTTTCATTCGCCAACAAGAAAATTACATTCACTATTTTTAATAGATTTTTTTTTTATAAAGGGGTTGCGGTTGCCGCAGCTACCGCCTCATCATCGCTGCGGCTACTGGTCGTCGCACACCCCGCAGTGGCACCGCATGGCGCGTTCGAGCCTCAACAGCAACGCGCAATTGCACATGCCCTCACATTCTAAATTAATATTCAACGTAACATATAATAATATTGTAACATGGTTAAAGGGAAAAAAAATCATATATTCAACAAGAGAATTCTTAATTTACTAGTACAATTTATTTATATTCTTTTAGCTTATTAATTTTTGTGTGCAAATGTATTTAGGAACTCGAAGAGTTGACAGATCCAATGAGAAAAGAAGTGTCCAATGTGCGCAGAAGATTAGAATTAGCCAATCGAGACCTCAAATCTCTTCAACAGATGTGCCAAAAAAAAGTAAGATTCTTTCCTTCTTTGCTTAACTTATAACTTTCTCCTTTTGACCATTCTTGAAAATAAAATAAATTCTTTAACTTTATTTATTTATTTATTTATTTATTTATTTATTTATTTATTTATTCCACTATTTTTAGGAAAAGGAATACAAAGACGCAATGATGGCTTTTCAAGAAAAGAGCAATGAAAGATCACAACTCACCACATCCCTTACGCAGGTAAAAGTAAAACCACAAATTTCAAATGGAATTTGGACCAAAAGTAACTCTTTAACTCTGAACTTCTGGTTTACTACTTTTATAGCCTTCTGCTACTAGCCGTGCTTCATCTTCTATTCTAAAAATCGAACAAGAAAGATCGATGAGATACTATTTATAGAATCATCTTTCCTGGGCTTACCTTCTTTCCTCTGCTGGCTTTTTGCAGCTGTTGAACGAAAGTGAGAAATTCAGGATGAGAAAGCTGGAAGAACTCAGCAAGATAGCCAACTTAAAAGCATGAAATGCTTGAGTATTGCATTTCTATTATTGTTTTTGTGGAACTTTTCTTGAATCAAATGCCCTCAAATCTTCACTCTTCTTTTTGAGTATGTCAAAAATTCATGCCAAACTTGGTGCAAGACAAACGTTTAATCCAACACAAAACTACTCCATTGTTTCAACAGATTTGGTCAAGATTAGCAATCACGAAAACAGAATAGAGCCAAATATGCTTAGGAAGCTTGGCAGTATAGATTTATTGGTGATATCTCAGGCAAATCTACTCTAGAAAGAAAAGAGATAGAATTGTATGTGCAAATAGTTACTGATTAATACCTAAGAAAGCTGTTAGCCCTTGCATTTGAAGTACAAGAGGCTTAGTTTCTTCTCCTCTTCTTGCTTTCGATCTTACTTGACTCAGCATCATCCTCTGAATCTGCTTCATCATCAGAGTCTTCAGCTAGTATTTGCTTCTTTAAGTCTTCATACTTCTTCTCATTCTCCACGAACTGGGGATGCGGGCGGAACACATCTGAAACACAATATATTAGCTCAGTGTAATTGAAGGAACCACGCTATACCTTAAGTGTTCCCAGCATCTATCTCATCCAAGAGAGAAACTTGATGAGTCAATTGGTCTTCCTGCTCCACTAGGTCCAGTTCTGGATGAAACTTTGATTTCCGCAATGCAAAGAGGCCTTCAACTAAGAACTGGACACGCTTATCTATTTCTCCTTCATGGAGAATTCCACGGAATCGCTCAAAGACACCTGGTGAAACTGAAAAACCAGTGTGTCAGAAAGTGCCGATGGGGTTGTCACAAGAGAGAAGAGAGAGATACATTCTGCAAATCACTAAGTAATATCTAGGTTTGCTTAAACAAAGTGGCACACAGAAAGATAATATCTGAGTGCACTCAGAGTGATTCTGCGATTGATGCATTTCAAAATAAGTTAGGAATATCTGTATCATGACTAGAGGCTGGTCAGGAGATTGAATTGTGCATCATGCTTTTGGAGTGTTGCAGCCACGAGAGAACGTACCTCCGCTACTATGGACTTGTTGCCCAGAGGCTTTGCTTGATAAACGGAATCCATCAGGACAACTTCCACAAGTGTTTTGTCCACCACTATTCCATGATTCACCGCCTGGAGACCAATAAACTGCACAATGTGGCAAAATTATTTGCTCATTTACTTGGCACGGATGCATTGCCTTCGCATCTTTTGGCCTACATACGGTTGACCCAAGAGGATACTACTTCTTCTTCTCGTATCTTATCAAGATTCTCTTCCAAGAATTGTCGGAACACCTTGGAATTCGCTTGCTTAATGAACGTCTGAGTGACCCTGGCATGCAAGACTCATTCTAGTCTATTTTTCCCAAGGACAATCTCAAAAACACTAGGTTTGCTATTAACTTCTTCACTTCCATTGGGCTTGGTGGGATCACACAAAACCTGTGGGACTATTTCAAGAAGGGCTCAGGATCATCGAGTGAGAGCCAAAGCGACAAGCAGAAAAAGAGGGGAACAAACTAACTTGTTGTACTTGAGAATTTTGTTTAGGATTATTATGTACTGAGATTGTTGTTTCTTGGTTTCTAGTATTTCTAATGCATCTCGACTTGAGTTTGATAGCTCTGCATCAAATTTTGTGCTATTTGGAAGTTGAAAAAATCTCAGCCTCTCATCATTGTTCCATGCATACTTGTTTCTGATTAGAGTTTGCCATCACTATTCGCTCTCAAAGGTCCCAATTCCTCCATGGATCCATATCCAAAGACCAACATCTGGAGCAAGACAAATGGTGTCACGTGAAAATGTACTCGCACCATAGCTAAGGTGGCAGATGAAATTGGAATGGAAGATTCCCAAATATATCTAACATTATAAAAAATAAAAACCAATTATAAGTTTTAATTAAATAAGAAAAGAAAAGAAAAGGTGACTTGAGATAGTTAATTTCTTGTATTTCCATAATTTTGATTTTTTATTAACCATTTCACGACATGATCTTCAATTTTTTGCATTTTTTGGAGAAGTTCAAAACATGCCTAGCTCCAAGAGTGTTTATTTCAACTGAGACATCATATCTGCATGCACAAATCTCAAATTAATTTCATGTAAAAAAAATCAATTAAGATTTTAGTTAGGCTTGAATTAATTAAATGATTAATTACCTTTTATCAAAATTGGTGGTTGCAGCTAGATTAACCACGACATCAATTTCAGTCTCTCTCTCTCTCTCTCTCTATGGTGATAATTTGGACACATCGACAGTGAGAAACTGGTCTTGAAATTGCTACTCTGCAGCATAAAACGCCTACAGAAAAAGTACATACAATGCAAATACTATCTTAGGCTATGTCTAAAACCGTAACCAGAAAAATGGATGACCGGTTACTTGCAGAAGCAGTCAAGCGCTGATCTGCTTCCCTTGTCATAACAGAGGACCACTTAATCAGCAAAAAATGCGCGTTTTAGAGATATATCACCCACGTCAAGCTTTAGAGTAGAATTTACTTTACAACCTCTTGAAAATGGGGAGCCTAAAGCAATCAACTTTACATAAAAAAAAAAATTAGCTGAATGTATAACACAATTAGAAGAAAATGAAAGACGAAATGGATGTAGTCTTCTCAAGTACATCAACTGCGCGACGCTTTGTCAGCTGGAGCTTCAAATGAGCAGCTCCCGTTGATCACAAGCAGCATAATCTACGACTCAGTGCACGATTCTGAGATCCGCGAGCAGAGCAGAGAAAGACAAGTGATCGACATTAGCATTTAGTATTTGGTTGGCACAGATGTTTTAAGCCGAGATCAAGAATCCTTTTCTTTTGCATATGGGGCGGCATTTCCACTTGATCCGAGGCAGGGATGTCTATATTCATTTGCTCTGTTGTTTGTAACGTGGTTTGAACAGAATCTGCTTGAGGTTCTGTTGTCGTTGTGACAGCATCCATCTCATCGGTATCCTGCAGAGTATGATCAGCTGTGGTAGCAGCTGGCTCGACAAGATTCTCTCGAGTGGCCTCTGCTGGATCAGAATCTTCTTTGTCTACTGTAGGAGGATCTGAATCCATTACATCTTTTGCGGGCTGGGATGGTGCAGTCAGTTGTGGTGGAATCTTCAGCTCAGAGTTCGTCTCAACGGTGTCATATTCAGATAGGAGATCCATGAATTCGTTGAGTAGCCGTTGGACTTTCCTGTTGGATGCCATAGCCGGAAGAATGTCTTCGCGGAGGAGTTTGTGCTTATTCATTCCCTGACAAACCAGTAGAGGATAGCAAATCAAAAGACATACGCAGGTACAAGTATGCATCTCCTTTCTCGTGCACAAGCACGTTAGCAAATCATATTTATCTTTGACAGCCTGGCAGATGCTAAATATGTAATGAAACAAGCATAGGTCACAAATATGAGTCAATAATAGAGTACATCATGATCTGAAAAAATAGTGTCACATCCACTCTCTTTTGCACGAGGGGCTCTATCCCGGATTCATCAAATTCCATATATAAGAGAAAAAGAAGATTTACGCGTCCGTATGGAAAAAAAATATATGATATTTTCATTAGCCACCAACCAAAAGAGAAACAAATGAGAAATCTCAAGGCATTTGCTGGCTGTATTCAGTAGAAAACCGTGTTGAAAGTAAACAATATTCAGAAGGAAATTTTTTTTAAGAAAAAGGCCTTACAAGAATAGAAGAGTCCCATACTGGTGATTTCGCATCTGATCCAGAGTCAGCCATTCCGATGGGAGGTCCAAGAAAGTTCTCACAAACTTCTCTTAAGCGGGATTCATCCGCCTCCCTACAATTACCGTAAACAGTAAGGCTACGAAAAGTGTGGCAAGCATAAAATAATGCACAGCAAGATCAATAGTAACTGGCATTATCCTACTGACCTATTCCTAGCATTTGCGCTCATAAATGTTCTCTACTTTAGGTATCAATAGCTGGAAACTAAACGATCTCGTGATTTTTTCTGTTATGCTTATACCATTGTCCAGACTATTATGATCCCTCTTGTTATTGTTTCTAATTTCCTTTTATCCACTCCATACAAGTAGATATACCGAGGAAGGAAAATGAGAATAACAGAAATATTTATCCCGAGACTTATCCCATCGACTACCACAGGCAATACCTTACAAGGTAGTGGGGACAACTAGGAAGACCACATCATACCTTGCTAAAAAGCGAACGTAAGACAGAAGACATTGGCGATATTCATTAGGAGAATTCAAAGCCAAAGCAGATGCCAGCTGAGCTTCCAAATGAGCACGTGTTTGCATTCCGTCGTCAGTCACTCTGTATTACAATAATATCCCAAGGTGAATGATATGCTAACATAATAAGGTTTAAACAAAAAATCATTTATGCAACCATGAAGCTCGACTTGCTAATAACTAAAGGCCAGAACCTTAGCTATAAATAGAAATTTCCAATGCTAGTATCATTACATAAATTTGTCAAGAACTACAATAAATAACAGATCAATAACAGTGATACTCATGCACAATTTCTTTTTCCCGAGAATAAGATTAATATTTCTCTTCAAAGAAAGGCATATTTTCATGGAAAACTGTATAAAGAAACAAACGAAGCATACAAACCTGCTCCACCCTGGTTTCCGTGCCAGATATTTTCTGACATCGACCTGTAACGCGGCCAGCTCACCGCCAAGAGCCGAACCTAGGGTCCAGGAGCTAGAGAAATTTGATGCAGGAAAACAATCATCTGCTACTCTCAGCCAACACTTAAGACTCATGTCAAATAGATATGCATGGCGTGTAGCCAAGACAACAAGGGGAGAACCAGATTTGGATAATTTCGCAGATATAACTTTGACTGTACCTGGATGAATGAAAAGAAGAGAAACATTAAAAGCATATTCTTACATGATTAACAAAATCGCATTGCTATAGTCCAGCTATACAGTCAAAAATCAGATTTCATGGCTTACCAGCATCAGATTTGAGGTCTGTTGTTACCAGTGAAGCTAAGGAATCCTGAAGTAGACACGTCTTGTTGAAAAGATCCCAAACATACAAGGACGCCTTCCTTGTGACAACTAACAACTTCCAGAATTCATCACAATCAATAAATACTGCCGCAGAACCCATCATCAGGGTTGGCATGGCACGCCTCCCACATCTTGTGTAAACCTTCACAATGATGAATATTTGCAATCAATAAATAGAACTGATATTTATCACATCATTCGTCTGGAGAAAAGAAAAGGTGTGCCGTGTGCATAACAAACTAAGCTCACATGGGTTGTAGACACTAAATTATGACACGACCAGAAACCATATTGACAACTAAAAGAATAGCACAAATGACTACCATTCTGCACATAGTTTGCATAGTGTATTATTTCAGTACTTCTTTTGTAGCGAGGCTAGTGACATACTGGACATTTGAAAAAACATGATTCTTAACACCTAACAGCATGTAATTACATCAAATTATCAGCCCACAATATATGAACTTTGGGTATGAAATGGTAGAATGAGGGGCAGACTATATAAACATATAGAAAGTGTAATAAATCTTCTAAGTAATGTGAAATTGAGAACTAAAGTTATAAACCTGGAGTGATCCATCTTCACAACCAACAGCCCAGAAGTTAGAATTTCCAGACAAGACAGTGACCTTCCCAGATATCCTATCTGACCAAATATTCTGAGACCCTCGTGTACAAGAAAGTTCTGTTTCTCTGATCATTAAAGTGTTTCCTGCTCCCACAATGTCATTAACTGCATGCTCTCTCGGACGGGCTTCCAAGCAAATTGCATCTTCCCCTTGTTTCTTATCAAATACTCGTATCGAAAGAATACTACCAGAAGGTAGTTGACCAACCTGTTCGACGTTATTGCTTGTTTCTTTACTCCCAGAGGCTGGAACCTTCTCAATAATCAGGTTTTCACTAATAGATGCTCTAGCCGTGACACCAGAGCGCTCTCTTAGATCGGCACTCCCACCTATAACCTTTTTTAATGACCCTTCTCGAGTACCATTACCAGTATGTATCATTCCGTTATTATCCTTGTTATGATCTAAAGATTTCACAGCTAACTGAAGACCTTCAGAGTGATGACCAATAGATGTTCTCTCCTGATGGGCAGTGACACCAACTGCTTCTGGTATTATTCTTTTCCGACCATCAGGGCGTCTATATTCTTTCTGCTTTACAGGACTTGACATCCGAGCAGAGACCACCTTATTCGCCACATCACCGATGGCATCATCAGTTTTCTTTCCATCATTTACAACAGTCTTATTAATTTTTGTAGTGACTCCTAAATCAACAGAAGGTTTCAAAGATGCCCGACTCTCTGGAACAACTCTATGCGTCTTTTTACTCGGAGTTTGTTTCGCAGATGCTGCTTCAAGCAATAACTGTGCTGGAGTCTCAGCTAAGTTTCCCTGCCGACCTCTGACATCGCCATAGCGATTCCTCTTCAAATCATCTAGTTCAGCATCAGTTAATTTATATCCAATTTCACTCACATCAAAATGGAATGTTGCCACTGTCCCATCCAAGGAACAAGCGAATACCGAGTACCCATCAGGGCTCCTGCAATCACAGGAAATTTTGAAAAAACTGGTAAGTGCAGGTAAGACCAGAAAGATGCAAATATAAGGATGCAGCTAACGACAAAGGCAGCATAGCATTGAGGAATAAGAAAATGCACACTGAATTTAAGTTACCAGGTGAGGTCCACCACACTTTGAGTTTGAGTGAAGAAATGCTTAGCCACAAAAAGAGGTCTAGGGCTAGCTGTAGTCCATACAGTTATGGTACGGTCCTGACTTCCGATTGCAATAACATTATATGGCTGTAAATCTTTTCCTTCAACCTTTGAAGAACCATTGCTCCAACCAACCAATGAAGTTTTTAAGTCCTCGGAATTGGAGGGTGTCCTCCTAAACATTGAATGATTAAACTTAGCAACAATGATTGGTGCATTATGTCCCAAGAAGTCAAATGTGGCAGACCATTCTCCTCTCTCGAGAACAGGTGCAGAATGCCTGGGCTTCTGAAAACCATGAGTCGTAGTTATAAAATGACCACATGGTGACCAGTCAAGCCGTCTGAAGAAAGTGGAGCCAAGCTGAAAATGATGATTCAATATATAACATGTAAATTGCAGGTACAAGGAAAATGAGCAAGTATATATTTTACTGCCATTTGTTAACTTACAGATTTAGCCCAGTGACCATCGGTTCTATGAGCAAGGCTCCAGTCACTTGTTCGCCAAATTATGACAGTCTTGTCATCCGATTGACTAGCTATAAATGACCCAATAGGATCCCAAGCTACACCCTTTACGAGACTAGAATGACCACGAAGAACTGCAGTGCAGATTCCATTACCCATGTCCCAAACATGAATGGTATTATCCAGACTCCCACTGACCAATGTTGAGTCATCAGGAGACCAATTAAGATCCACCTACTTTAAGCATAGAACAAAATCAACACATTGATTAGAGCACACACCAAAATATAACGAACAAAAGGTGCCCATGCCTACAAGATCTAGCTAGCAACAAAACACAAGGAAGATAACAATTGTAGACCAAAATATATCTTTATGGAACTTGTATTACCACATCAGCAGTGTGCCCTCTCAATGTCATGGCAACTTTCCAGTTCTCAACATCAGGTGGCTCTCCACTGCCAAACTCTGTGGTTCCCGAGCCAGGCTTCCGCTCATGAACAAGAATAACTTGATCATCAGATCCAGATGCAATATATCGTCCATGCTTAGCCCACCTAACACAGTTAACTGACCCAAAATGGTCCCGCAAAGTTGCCAGAAGCTTTGAAGGCGAATCATTATTTTGCATCTCTCTGCCCACAGATTTCGTGTTCCAAATGCGAACCTGAAAATTTAGCCAATCACATTATTAAGAGAACTCCAATGAAATTTCAATAGAATAATACATTATATATAATTATAATAAGATTTCAGAAGCTACCAAAGTAATTGTATAATCCCAAATTCAGACACAACAGACGGGAGCATTAAAATGATAAACCATGGATTCATCCGTGATTTGACATTGTAGATTATAAGTTAGAACACATCTCAGCCTCCCATATATATGTCTAAAATCAACACAAGAGTTTATAGATATAATCCACAGAATGTCCCTCAGTTTAAGCTTTCTTGATCTTATCCTCTGCAGGCCAACCAACAGAGATACTTGCTGGTTCAAGCTTCAGAAAAGTTCAACATAACTACATCAATTCGAATACATCATAAAACAGGTCACACTGCTCAAGAATCGATTACTTGAACATCAAATGTCATATTCAGAAATACATTAAGACTGCAAATGTCTCAATAAGTGCACTTCTCGAGTTAGTGTCATCATAATCTCGCATTATGCCGCACATCTAACTTCTAATATTTCAACAAAAACATATTACCAGCAAAATAGAATGATGAAATTACAAACCAAAGTTTTGAAGATAAAGAATACATTAGAGAGGAAGTAACACACCTTGTGATCACCACCACCAGTTGCAAACCTGAGGCCACCAGGCTGAATATCAATGGAGAAAATCTGAGTGCCACCATGCTTAATCCAACTAGGTTTCTCTGCTATCATCTTTAACCACTTCAATAAAACTTCACGTCAGAAACCTAATAAAATTTTAGGAGAAAAACAGAGAATTGAATAAAGGTTTTTCTCTCAGTTAAAACCCTGAAAACCCATCCAAGTTCGTGCCTTGCAACTCAAACAGATCCTAATGAGTACCAAAAAACAGTGAAAAGGCCCAAAACTTCTAAATTGGGAACTCCTCAAACCCAGAAATTCAAGAGTCGCATAAATTCATGAAAGAATTGGTATTGGGCGGAACATTCCTAGCCAATTTCAGTTTAGCGAACAAAAGGGGTAAAAAGGAAAAAAGTAAACGTTTTCGAGTAATTAGCAATTAGAGAAAATATTAGTGAATAGAAAAAGAAAAAGAAAATCTTGAGAGTGGGAGATTGGGAAATTGGGAAAAGGGTTGAAATTTTGGTGACAAGCCTGAGAAAAACCCTAGTAAGAATTTGTGTCGGTAAAGTAAATCAGTAAGCACAGACAAGAGGAAATTTTTCAATGTGAGTTGGGAGAAATAAAAGTTATTTCTTATTGCAAAATATATTTCCTTTTTAAACGGTCCAATCTTTGATGAAAGATTGCGAATGAAGCAAAACACTGAGAAGGGCGCTCAGTTATGAGAGAGAAGCAAAAAAGCAAGAACCACCGATTTTTGTATGTTTGTGACAAATAAATGATAAATATATACACTCTTATATGTTTTGGTCAAATAACTTGGTTGTATGTATTTATTGAAATAGTGTACATATATGTGATCCTTGAAATATGTCATATAGGTCTAAGATTACAAACTCTTTCAATTCACAAATCTTATATCAGAGTTATAGTATAGCTAAGGTGAGCAAAATATCCGTAATCCAAATAACTGAACCGAACCAAATCGAAATATTAAATTCGGTTCGTATTTTTCGAATTTTCAGATAAGTTCAGATTTGTTTTTCTTTAAATTTCGAATTTTCGGTTCAGTTCGGATTGGTTTTTTTAAAACCGAAAAAACCCGAAAATCTGAATTATATTTAATTATATAAAATTTTATTTAAATATTATATTGAAATCAAATATTTTATTTAAATATTTTTAACCTAATATATATAATAATTTAAGAAATTTTATTTCAAAATTTTGGTTTTTTGGAATTTTCGATTTGGTTCGAATTTGGTCATAAAAATTTCGGATTTTCTAATTTGGATTTTAGGACAATTCTGATCGGTTCAGATTTACATTGTCTCAAAATTCAAATTTTTGAATCAGTTCGGATTAGACAAAAATTTGATCCGAAATGCGAATGTCACCCCTTAGTGTGTAGCTATTTTCTATTCGGTTTTCCAAATTCGGTAGGAAAATCCGACATCCCAAAAAGAAAGAGAGAAATAAGAAAAAAATCGGGGGAGGGCAAAATTGGGCTTTCCCATGGAACCTCGCGTAAAAGCATTCGTGTTGGCCCCAAAATTTGGAAATTAGTTCAACAGAATTTTTGGCTTCAGAGTTCCAGCTACACTAACGATTTGAGAGGTATTCTGACGTAGTCTACCACATCAATCTTTATGTTAATATCTGCTAATTTTTACTTTTCTGTGAATTCTAATTTTGAGTTCGATTTTTTGGGGGTAATATAAATAAAAAAACTGCCATGATAATTCATAGGCCATGTTGAAGGAACCTCAGGCCTCTGTTCAAATTTTCCTGCATATTTCTTCCACTCTCCAGTTGTAGTAGTGGCTCCAGAAAACTACGATGCGCCGCCGCAGTTTTCACATTTCAAGAATGCGCATAACCCGTTTGATGAATTTCGGCAGAGAGATGTTTCGTATTACAATTTACAACCATTTGCTCTTCGAGTACTCGCGCGATGGCCTAAATCAAGAAGCATTGAAAACATATGCGTTTATGAATCGTTCCGGTGTTTTGGTTGATGGGAGCAGCCTATCTTGCATTTTAGGCTTCAACGAGTTTGCAAGATTATGCTTTTGGGAAGCAGATACATTGCCACAGTGTTAACTGTTAAGAATGGGTTCTTTGAGGATGTCAGTGTCGGAACCTCGCTTGTCGATATGCATGTCAAGAATGGAAATTTGGATGATGGGAAGAGAGTGTCTGATGAGATCAGAGTGAAGAACGTAGGGACGTGGACGTCGTGAGCATGCTATCAAGAGGATGACCCAGATTGGGTGCTGGTTTAGTCGGCTGAATTGCCATTGTCTGGGAGATTAGTTAGGGAATTGATAGATTACCGATCGATTGGATGATGTTTACATGCACAAAACTCGAACTCACTGTTTTGAAACCATGTATGCTTGAATTTTTTCTGCTTCTTCAATGCTGATTAATGTGCCTGGTATTTCAAACTGAAACGAGATGTCTGTGGCTAGTGGATAAACAAGTATTATCCCCATACCATCAGCTTGTTTTACAGTAGCAGCCTTTTCATTTCGTTGATCACAAATTGTTTCACGTGTGCAGACAACAATCTTCCCCTTAACCAGAGCTGGATCTAGGGTGTTGCTCTTGCAAAAGCTGACAGATAAAACAGAATCAGAGAAGATTCAAGAGCGAGAAGATAAGTGCTTTAGCAAGTCTGTGAATAGATATAAGATACTGTTCTTCTATACATAAGCTGACAAATAAGAAAAGTACCTCGCGTTTGCAGGGGAAACCCCAGCCACTACTACTGCACTTTGGCCACTAAACCATAAAAGTTGTTCATCTGGAAAGGGGTTTATGCTAAAACCCTTCAAACAAATAACTCATATCAGAAGCATGAAGAATGACAGGTATCGTCTAGTCAATGTAGATGCTTTATATGATTACCTTTATAACTTGTGAATTTCCTAGATATATATTAGTTTGAATCTCACGATCCATGGTGCTTGCTGCAACAGTGAGAATCCAAGGAGCAACATTGGTTGCAGTCCCGGGGAGAAAGCTATTACCAGCTGATGCAGAAACGACTTCTCCTTTCTGGAATACGTGAAAACGTCCAAGTGATATTGCATCGCCGAAGTAGATAGGCTGGGGTGGATCTGGTCCGTGGGACATTGATATAACATCTACACCATCACCGACTGCATCATCTATTGCGGAGAGGACGTCTGCATCACTGCAGATGTTAAACCAACAAACTTTTCGAGCTCTTGTTGCGCCTCCTCTTGCAGTGCCTTTCCCTATTCCGTACAAGCTAACTTCGGGAACCACTGAGCCAGCAATAGTGATGCAGTGTGTGTTCCGTGACCATCAGCATCTCTGGCCGACAGGAAAAATGTCTCGTTGAATGATACAAAGACAGCGGCTACCTGTTGCAGTTTGACAGAGTGAAGTTTTCACCAGTTGAGCTACACCCTTCAATTTGGCGGGCACTGGACCTAGCCCGTAATCATTGAAGCTCTTGGATTCGGGCCATACTCCAAAACGTAAGATTATTCATTTTTTGTTCTGTAGTTAGTTTACATATAAACAGAAATTCTACAGAGCTCAAAGGATATATTGCTAGAAACATCTACCCGAATCAATAACTCCAATGATCGTGTCGGATGTAGAGTCCATCAATGATTGATGGCTTTTTTCCAAGTTGCTTATACCCAGAAATTCCCATGAGTGCGTTGTATGGATGTGGTTTGTCTTGCTCTCGAACACAGATACTACTGAATCACTCTCTGTAGTCAAGGGAAGCAATTACCAGTTATGTCTGGTTTCTTTGAGAACACAGATGATCCTTGTAAAAATATTGAATTGAGGATCAGACGAACCTTGGAGTATAAGAACGGATTGAACTAGTCCATGTATATAATATATCATCAGAATTTTGAGTCTCCTATAACAAGCTACGGAATGGCGAAGGACCAATTCTGCTTATCTTGCTGCTGCACATCACATCAGAGAGAGAGAGAGAGAGATATCCCAATAATAAACTGGTTGCAATGGTTTTACTTGGTCAATAGCTGGTTTGTACTTATATAACAATTTATTCTACGATTTTTTTTGAGTCTCTTATAACTAGCTACTCCTCTACCATCACCAACCACTGTTGATCTAAATACATGAAAAATTGGCAGAACGACGACCTGCAACATCAGTCTCATCTCCATCACGTTATCAATTGTACCAGAAGGAAAAAAATGTCACCTGCAGCTTGCTCAACCGAGCGGGAAAACTTTACAAGGGTAGTGCCTCGTCACCATTGAATTCTATAGAAACGTACAAAAGAGAGTACATATTCACTCCTGTAGATGCCATATATCATTACAAATTTACGATATGTGATATGTACCTCTTTTCTAAACGCAAATATGGAATGTAAGAATTGTCAATCCTTATGCAAAGCCAAATTAGTCATTGTTAAAACAAGGTAATCCAAAATCACGACCTGATAAGTGAAGGGGGAAGAAGAAGAAAGCCTTCATGCAATGCCACTGCAATTAGTTGCCTCAAATGAACACGCCATATTGACAACGTTTCTTGGAGTAGTTTTAATGTTTGTACATAATAATAAGTACAGCAATTTGATCAGTGTCAGCTCATTTCTGGCCAAATGCTGGAGGAAAATGCAAAGTCGTCTAACCTTCTCGTTTGATGAGGCTAATATCTGAATGCAGTAAAAAAACACAATATACAAATTATCACTGGGTAAACAAGTCGTAGCAGGCTAAAGCACCTCATGTTCATCAGCCTTCCTCGCCAAATTCCTTTGTGAATCTCTCATGCACATCGAGATCAGATTTGCTCACAGTTGGTCTTTGCCTCGCAAGCACCTTGTCAAAGTCTGTTTTTGATATAGGAGGTGGGTTGATCTACAAAAGCATCACGGTATAGAGAGCATTTAGTTGCTAATGTGGAGCAAGAGGCTCGCACAGAAATACATACATCTAAATAGATTTCTGTTAATAGATTAAACTATACCGACATACATTTACTCACATTTTAACATCACTATGTTTTACACAAATTACAATGTACACATGTGCTTCAACTAAAGTTGATACCTGTGCAGCAAGTCCTTCTGCAGCAAGCTCCTGCATGGTTATCTGGATGGCACCTGGTTGCTTAGGTCCACATGGCACCCATGCGCCACTAGGTGTCTTAATGAAGAACATTGCATCTTGTGTTTTCCGTACAGGCTCAAATAAGACGTCTTTAACCTATTAAAGTCACCCGCATCAATTCTACGCCATAAAAAGATATGTGCAGGTTCGATGAGAACAGCAGCACTCAAAATTTAGTACAGAGATCATTTACAAATAAGCAGTGGCAGACTTACACAAACAGCAATATCTGAACCAGAGAAGCCTTCTGTTTTACGAGCTAGGCTTTCAAAGTCACTTTCATTCAAGTTATGAGGAGTATCTCCTAAATGCACCTGCAAGAGTAACAAGCCACAAGAGATGATTTTAATATTTAATTAATTCTGGTTCCAATTCAATTAGTGGGATGAAAGAGTGCTTCATACCTTGAACATGTGCTGCCGTGCCTTCACATCTGGTAGAGGGATATAAATGCGCTTGTCAAACCGCCGCCTTATAGCCTATAGGAAATAAAAATATTAATAAAAAATAATAACGAAGTTGAATGAAAAATACCATTTTCTACCATCAACTGTGAAACTAACTATACCTGATCAAGAGCATAAGGAGTATTAGTGGCAGCAAGAACAAGAACTTTGTCATCATTGTGTCCCACCCCCTGATGTATATAAGATAACAATAGAACTAGAAAATGTCAAAAGTTCATTTCAAATGATATAGGCAAACCAAAACACCACAGACAAATATCAAACAGTACAGGAAGAGCTAGGAATCCTATGAATCTAAACTTAGTTATCATCTTATACATTGTAAGCTGAACATCACATAAAATAAGTTTCGAAGTTTTGAGATGCAATCCACATTTATTATGTAGTGTTTCTTGCTCAAAGGTATTATCTACATTTAATGTTGGAGTCTGATGTTCAATATCAATTAATTTTGTCCCAAGTGAACTGCATGAGAAGAGTACAAACTTTTCCTGATACAGAAACCAACAATACATCCAGGATAATAATGAAGGAAAAAATCCATACAAAACATCCCCATCTTTGGTCCAAATAGCCCATAATAATTGAATCCACAACATAAATCCAACTTGCAATAATGACATGCCATTTCCAAATATCTCAAATGTAGCAACAGTTAGAAAATTCAAAATGTAGAAAAATAAAAATTGAGTTCGAGAATAAAGGGCTGAAACCAAACAACAAGTCCCAAAGTCATATTCAGATGAAGCAGCAAGTTTGAGAGGTAAAAATTCGCAACCCACATTAAGATGCAGAGTTCTAGATGCAGGGTATCCATGTTCATGAATGATAGAAATTCTACGAAGAGATCTTCTTAAGAGATGCAAAAGAAATTGCTAGGCGTGATCTCAATCATTTGGACCTTTAGCTACAATTACCTGCATCTGCACAAGCAATTCTGTTTTGATTCGTCTAGATGCTTCGCTTTCATTTCCTTCTCCACGTTGTCCACAGAGGGAATCTATTTCATCAATAAATATGATCGAGGGAGCACTTTCACGTGCCATCTGGAAGAGATTAGAGACTAGCTTTTCACTTTCACCCATCCATTTTGAAACCAAGTCTGAAGAAGAAACACTGAAAGA
>JAYDZE010055524.1:0-63551 GCA_034509125.1 Monilaria moniliformis | reverse complement strand
TTGTCTGTCAGGCATGCATCTGGTGCAGAACCGAAGAAGAATTTGGGGAGAGATCTTTCAAGTTTCAAGAACCCTAGACTGCGTTGCACATCGCGATCAGATGATGAGGTAGTAGTCTCGCAATCTTTACTTCATGCAGAAGATAATCTGGTGGGTGAGACTGCAACTATAATGGAAAAGAACTGTGGCGAGCCATGGACCAATAGAACTAGGGTTTTAAAACTTCGTAAGAGGATAGGGGGATTTGTGAACACAGGTGAAGGAGACATGACGTCTAAGGGCTCAGAGACATCACACGAGTCTGATAGTCATAATGTTGGGAACAAAATTGATTCTTTTATTGGTGGCAGTGTTCAGATTGATACATCCAGTGTCTTAGAAGAAGAAGAGGCTGAAATGATGGATGATTTTGTTTGTGAGCCAGCTGAAACTGATAGAGAAGCTTTTGTTTCCTTTAGCAAATCTTTGGATTCTGCATTCCCTGGACTATCTGGTTCAAATGTTGAATCCGTTTCACAATACTATAGCAAAGCATATGATGGACATTGCCCGAGTGAGCTAGTGTTCCATGCTGACCAAGAGATGTTTTGTGCAGACAATGTTGGCAAGAACTTGGTTACTCCTGATAGTCACGAAATGGCAGAAATGGGTGGTGATGAAGCACAAGGAAACTACTTTGTTGATGTCGATCCAATTCCCATACCAGGACCACCGGGCTCCTTTTTGCCAAGTCCTGGGCGTATGGGCTCGGAAGAACTATTGGGACATTCATCGTTAACCATTTGCAGGATACAATCTTCTGATGATGGGCACGAAGTTGTTAATATGTATTCATCGGATTCTCCCATTTCTGCAATGTCAACAGTATCGAATTCCATTGCTGGAAGATCTGGTTCGATATCCACCGCTAACTTATCTGCACAATCTCATTGCACAGAAGAGAGGAACAATCATGTAGTCGAAGGTTCTCCTCCCTTTGAGCAGATTGCTAGTGGAGTAAAAGAGCATAACCTTGTCAAGATGAAGGCCAACTTGATGTTACCTGAAGTGAGTCGTGAAGTCCAGAATTTCCAGCCATGTTGTTGCTCTAGGAAGGATGCCTCGCTGCAAGGTTGTTCTTTGGATTATCAAGAGGCGCAAATTGTAAGGCAACGGGCTATGACTCCTCTCTCAGTTCTTTCCCAGGAAAAGCAGATTAATGATGATGCCAAGAATGAAATCCGCTGCATCGACTTAAGAGCCGAAACACTCTCTGAGAAGAAGCCAACTCTACCCGTAACTGGGAAAGATCTGGCAAATTCACCCATAGGTTACACTCATCATCCCGAGGCAGTGTACGTAGATTGTGAGTTTCCAAGTCCTTCTACTTCAAATCCTGTCCTGAGACTAATGGGGAAGAACTTAATGGTGGTGAATAAAGACGATAATCTGCCTAGCCAGTCTAGTATGATGATAGATCATCCCAGTGTGAGGTTATGCGTGGAAAATGCCAGAAATAGACAGAATGAGCCTAACTCCTTTCACCACATGTTATCTCGAGGCCCTTCTTCCATGTCTGACAACATGCAAGCCCACGTGCCTGCAAACCACTTTGATTTCAATTCATCAGATCCTTTCAAGATTCCTACTAACTATAGGCTGTCTTGTCATCCGTCAACAGCCATGTATACGAGTATGAACAGCCATAAATATGGCCGTAAGTTCAGTTTGGTCAGACCAGAAACGTATGATACTGAGAGAGTCGGTACTCAGAAGGCAGATTCTTGTGGTGGCAGACGCAAGGAAATAATCATCATCGACGACTCACCAGAAAGCGAAGTAGTCAAAGCAACACATTGCTTGACAGACATGGAGCCAATGTCGTTGCCGGCTGAGTCGAGGCATGTGAACCCTTTCTACAGCTACCAGATGCGGATGAATCATCATTCCTTTAATGGATCTCCAATGGTTGCCACCATGGTTCCACCTTCCAAGGGAATCAATGGAAATTTAGGTAAATGGAATTGCATCCCGGAAGGCTCAAGCGTAAGGCATTCAAATTCTTCAGCTGCTTCGTCGCCCTCATCGGCTCACCTGAGGTCGCTGTATTACTCTCATGGCTTGTCATGATGACGTTTTGCCTCGTATCATGCATGCAACCTTGATGGCTTGAGTTATTTCATATTTAAAAGTGACAAGACATAGAGTCTGATGAAGGCAAAGGCGATGACGACAGATTGAGTTTTGATCTTTTTTCTGGAAAATTACTCCTATACTGTATACAAGCACTGGAAAAGTGTTGCTTGGTTGAAAGCACTTTTTTGGGGCTGACTCAAAGCTCCTCGAGGCTCATATGTAAAAGGACTGGATCTCTCTTTGAATAATGAGTTACATTAAGATAACTCCTTATTCTTTTTTTGGCATAAAACTGAACTTCAAAATTTCACCTAGCTAGGCACAATGCACTAGTTTTTGTGGTTTATGTTTTCCTCTAATACTTGTTAGCTTGTAGAATGTATGATAGATCACTTTATTTTAATCCCATTTAGAGGTAAATGTACATTAAACAAGTAGTTGCATGCAAATTATGTGGTAGTTGATAATTATTGTGTTAAATTTGATGTTATAGGGCATCTGTTATTTCACGTAAGAAAAATGAGTGAGAAAATTGAAATGCATAGCGGCTGGTTTTGCTTTGCAGAGAAAGAGACTGATAATAATAATAATAATAATAATATATCTGTTATGATTCTTTTCTTCTTTCTTCTTCAGCCTTTTTTGTTTTTTTGTTTTTGTGATTTCTTCTTTTTGCATGCCCTTTTTCTTTTGCATTCCTTTCCTTTCTGTTTATCTGTAATCTGTGGTGTTAAGAGATTCTTGGTCCTAGATGTTGGAACACCAAGGTTTGCCTTGCCGTGCATGAATATAGCCGTTGCAACATATGTAGAGAGAGACAGAGAGAGAGAGAGTGCAATGAAAAGTCTTGTGTGGGGGACGAACACTACAGTCGTAAAGAAAAACAAATGGCCGACTGTGAAATTATTTTCAAAATAAAGCGTAGGTAATATATATAAGTTGATATTTTGGGGTTTGCTGATGGAATGTGTATGGCTGAGTGTGCACGGTAAAAGGTGGACAGCTACTCAATATTAATAAAACAGCAATGTTAATAATGGGACCCACCTCTGACCCTCACTTGGACTTGATCACCTTATTCTTCCCAATTTTTACTAGTATTATTTATCACTTACACTCAGAGGCCTTTCACTTGTCACATTTTTCCATCAACATTTAGGTGGAATACCAAATATGTGATAATGTTTCAAAAATAATAATTTTGTAATGGTAACAAAAATGTCCAAACCAGCTTTGGCAGAAAACTATCTATGTGCATGCCTCATTCATAGAATTCTTGAGTAGACGCTTACTATGATTTTGGATCATACAATTAACGACATGTACAAATTCCTCCTTGGCCTATAATGTGATACGTGGAATAATATTTATGAGACTTTCTTCTTTGTAATTAAATGCAAAATCTGCCAAAACAGATTGTATTTTGAATTTTGAGTAAGGAGATAATATTAAAGGGGTTGCTTTTAGTTTTGGGCCGGAGAAGCTAATTAGTTTTGGATCGAAACCTACTCGCCCAACTAAAGCCTAAAGCCCCGATTTCCCAAAATGCCCTCTGCCCTCTGCATCGACCTCTTGAGAAATCCGGAAGGCCTTTTCCTCGACGAGAACGACGCCGTCTTCAAAGGTTTGATCGCCTCCCACTACACTGCTCGGACTGCTCCACCTTTGTGAATAACACACACCACACGATCTTCTTCTTTTTTTCTTCCACTTTTAATTTTTCTTCTGTATTGCTTTTGTGTTTGTTGTGTGCATATGATTATCCAGTGTGATAAATATATCAAAAGAAGAGTATTTGGCATGATTTGAGCACAACAATTGCCGCAATACATTATTAGTAAATGAATAGTGTATAGAAATGATGATTAATGGATGGTATTGTGAATGACCTGGTCATCAATTCTCAAACCCTCAATTTGGATTCCAGTTGTTGACATCTCTTTGGGAAATGTAAAAAAGAAGTAAATTCACACACCACTGTTGCGGCTGCCGCTTTGATAACACCATGCTAATCATATATTCTTCACAAATCCAATTCATAATTGCTCATTTCTATTGGCTGCATAAAACTGGATCCTTCACAACCTTTTTGGACGCAAATTCTCTCTCTCTGTCTCGGAGTGCTTGTCACGGTAAAAAGAAGTTGATGCATTCCCATAAAGGTTTCCATCATCTTTCTTGTAATTTACCGCAATGGTCCCCTTTTTCGTTGTCTAGAGCGGCACCACCGGCGACCCTCACCGCTGCAGAAGAAGCATCCGAAGGGAAATGTCGCGTCTGCGGTTCGTGTGCCGAAAATGGCCGCAACATGTACGTGCAACCACACGGCCACGAGGGCCAACTAGCGCATGCGGAGGATGCGCTCGTCGTGCGACTCGTCCACTTTTCTGCCGTTTTTGATATTTTTTTATACAATTCAAAAATAAAAAATAATTTTGATTTTTTTCCAGCCCTATCTGTTGGGAACGGCCATGCGACCGTTTATTCTCTTTCTTTCTTTTTTCTTTTCTACTTCTTCAAAAAAATACCCCTTCCCCCCATTCTATTCATACTTTCAGATCTCTTCTCTCCATATTCTTCTGATTTTATCTTCCAATTTCTCCCTTCAACTCTACAAATATTTTTTCCAAATTCTAACATGTCGAACCCTGCTCCTCTGATGAACAGTATCTCCCTCCAAGAATATCTTTAATATTGTGTAGGTTAAGAATTGATCCAAACATTTACGTATTCAAGCAAACAACATGTCAAATTTTGGAGTTAGCTCTCAACAGGCATATTCCTCATCTCTTGCTTCGGATCGTCGTCTCACCAAGGTATTGACGTCATCCAACTCTCCGATGAAGCGGAGATTCCCGGCCGTGTTGTCCGAGATTCGTACACCGCGGATGGGGCCATGAAGATTTTCGAAGTGTATGTCGATGATAGCAACGATTCAATCGTCTCCAACCAACAAAAGTATCTTTTTGGGAAAAAGTTGCTGACCAGTACAATTCAGTACATCCTCGAAATGCTCCTACCTATAAAGCTCGTATGCTTCAAGGCCATTTCGATCGGGTCGACCCCGAATTGCAAAAGTTCTTAGTCCTGTAAAATATTTGGAGTTACAAATGAGGAGCGACTCAGTTGAGGTGGATATTTTGAAAGAGGCGATTGGCACCTATCAGGACAAGAACAAGAAGGCTTTCAAATACGTTAAGACTTTGAAGAAGGTTCACAACAGAGGAAAGTGGGCGGGCAGCGGAGCGGTCGGACCAGAGATAACCAAGCACACCTCACCACTTCTCCACCAGCGGCAAGGTTGACCCTCTTCCGAGGGACGACGCTGGTGGAAGCGTAGATGTGGGGCCGACTAAGAGCTGTTCGATTGGAATAAATACAGGTAAGTGCAAGGCGAAGGGGGATGCACTGACCACAAATAATGCTGCTTCAAATGATGTGAATAGATTCACAACGGCACTTGAAAAACAAATAAGATGTCGTTGTGAAATTTGTATTTCAAAGCTAATAGCACAGACATGTCTGGAATAGACGAGGAACAATTGGAGAACCACCGCATTCTTATTCGAAGTCTTAAGCATAAATTAGGAATATCTAAATTTTTCGACTATGTAATTTTTCTAATTCTACTTTTTTAATTATGTAACTTTAAGATTTTAATTATGTAATTTTAGGCTTTTAATCATGTAATTTTAAGATTTTTATTATTTAACTTTTTATTCAATTACGTAATTTTTTTATTTTAATTCTGCATTTTAAAATTATTCGCATATCAGTTGAATTAAAATATGTAAATAAATATTCACAATTACAAATTATATGAAATAAGAAAGAATAAAGAAAATAAGTGATGAGACTCATAAATATTGAATAAAGGAAGAATATGTAAAAAATACTGTAATGAGTGTTAAAAATGGTAATTGGTCGCTAATATCACGAACTATGGCCGAATTCTGGATTTTCGCATGAACTTAAAATTTGGTCGCAAAAATCATGAACTTTGTTGTTGTTGCAAATTTCCCACGATTCCTCAAATCGAAACAGACGTGGCAAATTGAAAGCTGCAGTGACAATTAAATCTATAAAAAAGACGCTGTTTTTATACTAATTTTTTTAAAAAACAAGGCAGTGGGTCGCTAATATCATGAACTATGGCTGAATTCTGGATTGTCCATCGAACTTAAAACTTGGTCGCAAAAATCATAAACTTTTCTGTTGTTGTCGATTTCCCACGATCCCCAAATAGAAACTGACGTGACAAATTAAAAAATGACGTGACAATTAAATCAATAAAACTGACATTGTTTTGATACACAGACACTGCATCAATCTCCTGTTTAGGGAAAGAGAGAAAATTCAGCGTCTGTTTAGATAGAGAGAGAGATGACATTCTTCGACGACGCGGCAGGTCCTCCATTTGACTAAGAAGGACACACAAGCTACATTGATTCCTATTCCGCTTTCTCATCCGGCGATGCTCTGCTGCCTTCGTGCCACTTCCCAATGAGATGCAGGAAGAAAGATTTGCTCATGGCAAATGGCGGAGGTCAGGGACGAAGCCAGAAAAGTACGTAAGAGGTGGCAAATTTTCTTCTAAGGGTATTGGAGTTTTTCATAAAACAAATTAGGAGGGGCAACTACTAGCAATTTGTGATACATAAGATAAATTATGAGATTTTTTCACTAAATTTTAAAACTCGAGGGGGGCATTTGCCCCTCCTAAGGCCTTACTAGCTCCGCTCTTGGCGGATGTGAGGTTTCTGCACTTGTATTCAATAATTAAGTTGTTGATTATTATTATTTTTTTGTATTCTCCTCACTCATAGTGCTTGATTAGGGCTTCAGTTAGGGATGTCAATCAGGTAAGCCCATCGAATTTCGGATCAACCCTATTCAGGTTGCGGGTTAATCGGATACGGACTAATCGAGTTGGAATTTTATTGGGTTAGAAATTTCTAACCCTAACCCTAAACGTTCGGGTTTCGAGCTAACCCAGCGGGCTAATCAGGCTAAAAGCAAACGACAAAATTAATCTATGTATTTTCTATTCTTAAGAATACTAAATTTATAATTGTAATAATCGTTGTTTTTCAATGACTAACATGTGTTGTTAACTAATAATTGACGACTAAGGATTCAAAATCTAGAATTATTTTGCTATCTTGGAGATTAAAGTAGAAAACATTATAATTTTCATTCTTATTCTTAATTGCCAAATGAAAGGATTAAACAATAAATATTATAAGTTTGCCAATTGAAAACATACAACGAGGCAATGAGGAATAAATTTACAACGGGAATATATATCAAAATACAAGTTAAATTACATTTGTTTAATTTTCATGAATGAAACTAAATAAGAAACTAGATGTTGGACAATTGCCATGCATCCCGATTGAACCTCAAATTTTCCAGTTAGAAATCCCTACAAAACCAAAGGAAAAAAGCAAGAAAATGGTTATATTGTCTCACATACTTATCCCCAAATAATGCATTAATTAAAAAATAATGAGGGGACAAAACCAAATAGTGTTCACATCAACGAGTAGTACCAAATAGTTCAAATCAATAGTGCCAATAGTGCCAAATAGTGTACGACAATCCAAAGATGACGAGGGAAACTTGATGTTAGAGCTAAAATCTTGACAATCTTTCCCGCAAATAGTAAGGATTCTTTAATAGTTGCATTGCAAGAATGTCTCAAAGGTAACGTAGGAAATTTGATGTCTTAGACATAATCTTTACAAACATACTCCAACTAGTAATGACTCGTCACATGTTTTGCAACATGTCTTAACATAGTGAAAATGAGTACAAGTGACATAAAGAACATGGTATCACAATAAACCATATCTAGCTCCCTCACATCCAACACCAACAAATACCAAATGAGGAAATCTTTTATATACTTAGCCACCATTTCTATTTCACTTTCCAACACGTACCCAAATCTCAAAAATACCACAAGCACAACACATTCATATTTTCACAACAAATGCGAGGGACATTGAAGATAATCGAAGTTTTAAAACTCCGATCCATCAACGTATGATTCCCCAACCTTTTTTTCCATAAACATAAGCATGAAATATCATGAAGGTGAATTATGGGCTGCCCAATACTTCCAACAACATCACACGTAGAAAACATAAATATCATACCAACATGCTTAACAAAATCGCCAAATACCCATGCACGTATGACTTCAACGAAACATAGAAGCTATAGCTAACAAACATATAAACAAAAACGAAATCGAAATCTAATGAGTTAAGCCACACTTATCTTTACTAAAACGAGGTGATGTGGGGCTGTACTCGGCACCGTCGACGACTAGCACGCCAGTGAACCGACGATGTCAAGGCAATGCCGGAAGGCAGAATGAGATGGCGTGGGGAGTGTCCTCACACAGGCAGCCCTTCAACACGACCTGATGGTGGCGACAGTGGTGGCACCGGCGACGCATCGGCTACGAAAGGCGCTGGCAGCGTTGGCGCACGGGTGATGAAGGTGGTCGCCGGATCTGTGAGAGAAAAGATAGGGGGTTTAGCTAGGGTTTTTAACATATAAACAAAAAAATGAGTGAGAAGAAATAAAGCTTACCGGTAAGGTGACGGTAGCTCGGCGGCGGCGGCAGCAGTACACGGACGACGATGACGGGGACCGCCGGATCTAGCGAAAAGGGGAAAAATTGCTAAGTGTTTACAAAGGAAATGAGGAAGAAAAGTGGGAGGAAATAGACCTTACCGGACAACGGCGGCGCGAAATAAGGCTAATGACGGCGGCGCCGAGAGTCGGCAGCAGATAAAGAAAGAAGAAGAAGAAGAAGGGGGGCCGAAGAGAGGCGGAGGCGGTACGACATGGCGGCGACGGCCGACTAGCCAGTGGCTGGCGGCGGCGGCGGCGCAGCGTGAAGAAGGAGGCAGTGCCCAAATGGGAGAGAGAACGAAGGGGAAAGAGAGAGGGAGATAGATGGCGGCGGCGGCGGCGGCGGCACTTCGTGAAGAATGAGGTCGCCGGTGACAGTAAGTAAGAGATGGGAAGGAGAGAAGAGAAAATGAGAGAGATGGAGAGGAGGAGAGGATGATTGAAGATAGAGAGAGAGAGAGAGAGAATGAGGAGTTGGGGTTACGAAGTGGGTTTAACCCACTTTGAACGAAAATCGATTCTTGGGTGAACTAAACCGGACCGATTCACTTAAATGATGGGCCTAAATTTTGGGCTTGAGGATTTAATTCATGGACCTACGAGAATTGGGCCAAGGAATGGATGATTGGGCTTGAATTTATTTAGGTTGGGCCTAATTAATTAAATAGGATGGGTTTTTCTTGGGCTCCAATTAAATAAAATAATAGGTTTGGATAATGAGCCAATTTAACTAAATATTTGGGCTAATGGAGTTGTATTAATTTAATTAATGGGATTAAGTGCCCATTAATTATTTAGTAGCTTAATTAGCTTGGATTAATTTAATCCTTAATTTAAGTACTTAGGCTTGATTAAATTAATTCACTCTTAATTGATTTTCAAAAGAAAATTTAATTAGGAGGTTATAATAAATTAATCTAAGGATTTATTTATGAGAAATTAAATCCTATGATTCAAGAAAGATCCCCAACTTAATTAATTACTCTTCGGATTAATTTTAAGTAATTAAATTACCCGATTTACTTCAAATAAATAGATATTTCCTTAAACCAAGAAAATGAGAATAAATGAATTATTGCTCAAGAATGACACAAGGAGAATTATCATCGAATAAATTGAAATCACGAGATAAGGATTTCCAAAAAAAATACTAAGGGCTCGTTTGATAGCTCGGAGAGGATATAGTAAGATAGTTAACTCGAGATAGGAAACACGGGCTTGAGTTAAGATAGTGATTAAGATAAGATTTTTATGATAGTGTTTGGTAGATAAGATAGTGCTCGAGATGTTTTATAGATAAAATGTGAAATGACAAAAATGCCCTTATTGCCAATATATATTTTTTTTTGTATAGAAAATAGCAGTAATATGGAAAATAGAGGATAGAGAGAGTGGGCATGAGAGGAGAGATGACGGCAATGAGCATAATGGGAGAGAAGAGAGAGGAGAGAGAAAAGAAGGAATGACATGAGGAGAGAGGAGAGAGAGAGTGGGCATGACATGTGAGAGAGAGAGAGGAGGAGAATACGGCAGCATAATTATGGGAGAGAGGAGAGAGGAGATAGGAAAGAAGGAATGACATGCGAGAGAGGAGAGAGGAGAGAGAGAAGGAGATAGTGGGTATTAATATATTATCTCATGTTATCAGCCATTATCACAGGCAAGGAGTCAGATACAGAACCACTCCAAATCCCAGTGTAACAGTAAAAAGCGCGCGGTTCGAGACGGGCCAAGACAGTATAACACGAGCCTTGCCTTTTCTAATCTATCATACCAAACATCAAAATTGTACTATTTGAACAAGATATGTTATCTTTAACTGGACAAAACCAGTGTACCAAACAGCTCCTAAATACTAACACGATTTAACTATCCTACACTCTCCTAACATAACTACCAAATGCCCCCTAAAAATGCTGTCTTTTTAACCACGTTTTAGTTCCCTCTGCTCTCTCTCTCTCTCTCTCTCTCACGCCGCCAATTGGTTGTAGTATCCTCCGTCTGTGCTATGAAGGAGGAGAAGTACGGCATGGTCACAGAGTAAGCTAAGGAGCTGTTTGGTACACTGGTTTTGTCCAGTTAAAGATAACGTATCTTGTTCAAATAATACAATTTTGATGTTTGGTATGATAGATTAGAAAAGGCAAGGCCCGTGTTATACTGTCTTGGCCCGTCTCGAACCGCGCGCTTTTTACTGTTGAGCTGGGATTTGGAGTGGTTCTGTATCTAACTCCTTGCCTGCGATAATGGCTGATAACATGAGATAATATATTCAATACCCACTATCTCCTTCTCTCTCTCCTCTCTCCTCTTTCCTCTCTCCATAATTACGCTGCCATATTCTCCTCCTCTCTCCTCTCTCACTATGTCATGCCCACTCTCTCTCTCCTCTCTCCTCATTGTCATTCCTTCTTTTCTCTCTCCTCTCTCCCATTATGCTCATTGCCGTCCTCTCTCCTCTCATGCCCACTCTCTCTCTCCACTATTTTCCATATTACTGCTATTTTCTATACAAAAAAATATATATATTGTCAATAAGGGCATTTTTGTCATTTCATATTTTATTTATAAAACAATCTCAAGCACTATCTTATCTACCAAACACTATCGTAAAAATCTTATCTTAATCACTATCTTAACTCAAGCCCGTGTTTCCTATCTCGAGTTAATTATCTTACTATACACTATCCGAGCTATCAAACGAGCCCTATGAATCAATTAGAATGATTTGTTTCTATTCTTTCTTTTTTCAAAAATTTCAAGGGTATTTTTTAGGGAGAAAGAAAATAAAAAAAGGAATTGAAAATGAAGATTTGAAATATATAGATAAAATATAGTGAAGAGTGTTTTTGAACATACTCCTAGCGCTAGCTAGGCACAAGTAACGATGCATGGAAAGCACAAGTGACACATGCATTTAATTTTAGTTCAATTTGAGTAAGCAAAGCAAGAAAATATTTATTTATTCCCATATTTAAGGAGGCCTGTGCGACGCCGTTAGTGTGCATTAATTGAAGCTGCCATGGCAGCTTTTGACAAAATTCTGAGATGCATTGCGTTCTTGTACGTTGATTGATTGTACCTTACCCTGATTCCCGATGTCTCCTGCTTCTCTATGTTATTACGCTCTCTATTGTGATTGGTTTATTGGTATCGAACGTCGACATAGATTAGCCTACCTCTGCAAACTCTCTCTCTCTATATATACATTTATTTATAACGCCATAGCTGATAGCTTGGGTATCAGAAAATTCAGTGGTTATTAATGAAAGGTTTAGCTCTCGCGTCAGTATTTTCGCTCCAAAAAAATCAGCAAAAATAAAAAATTTAAAAAATAAAAAATTTAAACTATCGCATTAATATTTTACTTTTCAGTTACAATATATTTATCTTAATCTCAAATAATTCAGCCATAACTTTATTTCTATCATTTAATTATTTTTTTATTAATTTTTAATTTTATATGTTTAATTGAATTTATTTATTTTTAATATGAAATTAAATTACTACAAATTCGAAAATTACATAATTAAAATTTGAAAATTACATAATTTAAATTTCTAAATTATATTAATTAAAAATAAAAAATTACTTAAATAAAATCCTACAAATTACATTAATTAAAAAACCTAAAAAATCCTAAATCTTAATTTATTTTCAAGGATGACGATCAACTTGGTGTATTATCGAATCTTCACTTCGTTCATGTCTGAAGTGTCCTGAAAATCACCTTCGTGTACTCCTTGAGCAACACCGTCTGAGTCATGTCGTCCATTAACGGGTCTCGATTTCCATCATTGTCTTCTGGCGCCTTCTTTTCCCTTTTCTTTTCGTCACTTTCTATCCCATAGGACGGGGAGACGACTGTTAGCTAATATTTTCATCTGTTGAAGCATTCAAATCAAATGTGTCGGCCTCTCTGATTGTAGAGTATTGTCTGAGGCGGAGTGTTTGGTTCTTTTCGGGCCATATGAGGAGTCGGACTCGCCGGAAATTTTGGGGTGATTTCGCACAATTGTCCACACCTCCTCGTATTTGAACTGTTTTAGTTCTTCGTTGTAAAAGGTGACGTGAGCTTGTTCACGAATGCTTTCCCAACTATTGCCGCTCGGCCACATTTTCTGGAGGTTATTGATGTAGCCGGCGAATTTGGCTACCTCGGTTTGTACCCAGCCCTATGCTTGCAGAAGTTGTCGTAGTCACGCTCCAACACCCAGGGCGGTCTGAGCACGTTGTATTTTTCCGCCATCTTCTCCCAATAGACGCGGTCGGACCCTTGGTCGATTTCCGATCACCGGATTTTCGGACACATCAATGTAGCATCCGGCTACCAACTTCTTCTCTTACAGACCATACTTTTTCGATATGTCATCACGCACACTGAGGCCCGCCTTCTTCGCTTTGCCTTTACTTGTCAAGGGAGGGAACAGTACCAACTCGTCAATGGTATGCATATCGTCGACGGTGTAGTCCCGAAGTTGATCGACGACAAGGTCGGGGTTAGGGGGATATTCGGCGTCGCGTTCGGAAAAATATTGGGATCCACATTAGTATCGCGAAAATGCAACTAAAATTAGTAAAAGTCAATTGATCACAACCCTTACCCCAACAATACTCAAAAAATACCCTACCTCACCGAATGGTGGAAGATTTTTTTTCCCGAATTTGAATCCATAAAATACAAAATACAAGTAAGAAGGAAAATAAAAATAAAAATGAGAATAAAAGTGAAGAAAAGTGAGAAGGAAAATAGAGTGAAGTGAATTGTGAAGTGGGTTGGATTTTATAGAAGGAAAGTGAGAAACCCCTCCATCACCCATGAACCTCCATCACACTTCCATCACCCGTAAATCTCCCTCAGAATGCAGTGCAATTCGTGATCAAATAAAAAAAAATAAGATTTTATGCGGAAACGCGGCTAAGGCGCGGCGTTTCCTTCCCATCACCACCCCGCGCCGGCCGCCTCGTTTTTTTCCCGACATGCGGCGGCATTAACGTCGCTCTTAGTTCTCATGTACATTAATATATGTTTGAGATGAAAATCTGAGTTCCCTCTTGTCCCTTTACATCGATTTCAATTTATTTCATCGGTGGCTTCATAATCATGGATATTTACGTACCTGTATAATCAAGGACAAATACATAAAGAGTCGAAATGTAATAAAATAATAAGAATGAAAAACTAAGTTTAAAGACGTTTGTCATTCCTTCATGATTGAACCATTCATTTCTTCATTGTTGTAATAATTATTGCTATCATTTCTTAACTTTTTTGCCTTCGATTCCGAGTCAAATCTCTCTCTAGCCCTACTAACCGACTTATAATACGTATATAGCGGCTAGTACGAATATAACAATTAATATAGCGAAAATATTAAAATTTCATTTTTTTGAGTTATTGATTTTTTTTTATTTAATTTGGTTCATCTCCTCTTTAAGCTGTTTTACTATTAATAAATTTTTATGTACAGTTAGAAATTTCTTTATCTTATATAGTACTCCCTCATATGCATTAACAAAGCTATAGAATCTTAGTTTTGGAAAGGGCAAGAAGAATTTTTTAAAATAATATATAAATAATATTATATAAATTAAGCTATAATGTTAAAAAAATAGTTAATTTCCAGCCAAATTTGAAACTCAAAAAACATAACGCTAATTCTAAACGAAGAGATTAGCTACAAAAATTCCTACTAAAAATCATTAAGCATTTATCCACTCCTTAAGCAATCATATTTAGGCTTAAAAGAAAAATCAAATAAAAGCCTAGGAACTAAAAACAACACGCATAGAAAAAAATTGAAAAAAGAACTAACCTAATAACAAAATGAGTCAAATGACCTAAAACGCTGCCTCACAATACAGATTTATAATAGAAGCGACAAACGCGAATAATAGCAGCAAAGGGTTATGCAGAAGTGAGAAAGATGGAGTTAACAATATTTTCAATATTAAGTAAATTTTAATTTATAAATAATATAAAATTACTAAAATATCCTTCAATTTTTTTAAAATTACTAAAGGGGCTGGCTTCGCCACTGCTTATATGTATGTGTATTTGGATACTTAATACTAATATGATCTCATGCATTGCTTATGCTACATTTGATGAATTAATTTCTCGAATTATATATATACAAATTCGAAGAGCTTTTTTTGTTCTATACTAAGATTTGAGTAACTAATAATACATGTGTATATATGAAATTCGAATTATCTAAGAATGAAATTTAATATGTCTATAGACGCCACGCGGAGGAAGGACATAGGTGGCTCCACTAGCAATTTGTTTTGCTTATTTGGGGTGGGGTAGGAGCCGGTAGGGGGTGGGGTATGGGGAGGGCAGGTGGTCACATGGACATCTCATGTGTTGTCAAGTATCCTACCACAGCTCCTAATTAACTTCCCTTCATAAAATTATCTCTCTTATTATCGAGCCCACCATAGTACTATGATTTTGATTTTAGTGATCGAAATATTAGTACTTATACACAACACCAATCTGACCTTAATTAAAAATTCTTGGAATTGGCAATTTAGTACTTAATGTTACATTAGTAACACACACGAGATGTACATACTTCAATCAAATTGTTTGATATACTCATCTATATATCAATATTTTATATGAAAAAATTAAAAAGATGGACATCCAAAAAATAACAACTTTGCTACTTTTTTTTAATAGATAAATATAATAATATCATAATTGTATCTTTATTTCAGAAAAGATATTGTCTTTTGAGTGACCTAAAATTAATAGTCACATTAATAAATAAAAAAAACTTCAAAATTCACCAATATTTTATAAAACATATCCTCTAATGTCATACTGTTCAATTTTTTATGGAACAAAAAATAGAGTAAATCTATCACCTTTATTAATATACTCCATCCGTTCATGAAAAATAGTCATGTTTTTCCACTTTGGTCCGTCCACCAACAATAGTCTCATTCTATTTATGGAAAATTTCTCACAACACAATACCCTTAAACATCAATCTATTTACAACTTATACCACTAGGACCCACCACTTTTTATCTCTTCAACCACTTTTTCTCCATCTCTCCTACTTTATCAACCATTTTTTCTCTCTTCAATCACTTTTTCTCCATATCTCTCAACTTTACCAATTGTGTATTAAAACCCGTGCCGTCCACCAACTATTTTTTGTGGACGGATGGAGTATATTTTATACAGCAAAAACAGTTTTGGAAACAAAATACTTTTTTAGAAGTTGTAAATTATTGTACAGAAAGTCTTAGTCTTTGACTAGTATCCAAAGAAATAATATATATATATATATATATATGGTGTGTGAACAAAATGTGAAGGCAAGCTGCAGCTGTTTGAAAACATTATCCAAACGCTCCACATGAAACGGATTCCGAGTGTTCCCTCGGGGCGCATGTTAAAGAGAGGCTTCTCTCGCAGTTCTATTTCTATGTTACTAAAAGCAGAGCAACATTTGCCACACATAATTTTTTGGCATCTATTATACCTATTTTTGGGATGATTTATTGGATAAATTATTATTTTCTTTGATAAGTAATAATCAAAATTAATGAAAAAAACCAAATATACCTGCAGTGGGATTTGGGAATTAATTTGTTTATTTTTACAAAGTCTAGCCAATAGGTAGCTACCAAAACTGTGACATTAGCAACACTAATTTTGGCATAAAGGTTCTTGATTTTGGCAACATTTCACACACTTTTTCAGACTAGGCTAGGTTGAATCCCTATTTCACTCCTATCAAATTTGTTTTACTTCATCTACCTCATTTATGTTGCCACATATCTTTGTTTTCTGTTTTAGTCGTTTATGTTTGTTATGTTACGTTATCAGATTATGTTAAAGTCAATAGTATGATTAGTTTTGTAGTTGAGTATTCTGATTTACACAAACTTCTACAAATTCATTTATATAATTCTATTTGCTTAATCATCAGATTGTAAATTCACAACTCTGACTTATTCCTATTTTGCTTGAAATTTTATGTTAAATTTTACAGTTTTTCGAAATACACCTCTCATTTTGCAAGGCTTTTATTGATTTTGATATATTAATTTGGAGTTCGCAAATAGACAAATTAAGTTCCCAGCTTAAATGCAACAGCATTAGGATTAGATGACAGACTTTTAATAGAATGATTTAATGAAAGAATTCCAGTTAAACAATTCATATATTTCATATTCAGTTAAAGGAGAGTATACCATTAAATTACAAAAAGTCCCATGGTTTATATATAATATTATTATACACAACGTTATTCTTTTCTTTTTCTTTTTTTACATTCCAAGGTTGATATAGTCAAAATGTTTAAATATCCCGTTCCCTCCTTCCTCTGAATAGAATAAATTGAATAATATAACAACTATGAATGGAGTACTATAGTGTAACACAAGCATTAATTATGATGACATAGTAATTAATATGGTACTCACCTCACTAATTAACTCTCATTAGATCATAATTACGTCAATTAAGAAAAATTAAATAGCCGCATCATTTCCCGTGGACTGTCTATACACTTTCCCACCTAAAACGCAAGACATCAACGCTACGTTAAATTAACTAATAATTAAATATTATACCCTTCTAAATCCCTAATCAAAACACACAAAACGGCGCCGTTCCACGGTGCCCTTCCGCCGCGGCCGCCGAGGGCACTGATGGCGGCCTCACGGACCGGACCAGGGCGAAGTTCAGCCCCTTGAAAAATGGATGGGTCTTCACCTCGGCCGCCCCGCGCCTGGACCCGAGCCGGCAATTCGGATCCTTGCGAAGCAAGCCAGATATGAGCCCCCGCGCATGCGCCTCACTCGCGCTGCACAGGGAGTCGGGGAAGGCAAGTGGCTGCTTCGCGATGTTGCGGAGCGTGGCCTCATTGGACGCGCCGGCAAAAGGCGTCCGGCCGTAGATCATCTCGTAGATGAACACTCCAAACGCCCACCAGTCGACGGCGTTGCCGTGGGCGCCGCCGGAGGCGACCTCCGGCGGCACGTACTCGTGCGTCCCGACGAAGGAGCACGACCGCGCTGCCACCGGCTCCGCCACGAAGAGGCGTTTAGCTGCCAGGGTTTGGATCTTCTTCGACCGGAAGAGGCGGTTGGAGATGCAGGAGAACGGCGTCAGCGCCAAGGCGGCGGATGATTTCGCCGGCGACTGCGGATCCGGCGAGAAATCAGGGTACTCGACGGCAGGAACGGCGGCGGAGCAGAGCGACAGGTCGAAATCTGTCAACATTATGTGACCGTCCGATCTAACAAGCACATTTTCCGGCTTCAAATCTCTGTATATTATTCCTAACATGTGTAGATATTCTAGAGCTACCAAAATCTCTGCTGCATAAAATCTGCAGAAAATCAATAAATGAATGCTTCTCGTAGTTCTATTGATTAAATAATTGCAGCGACACTAAATTAAATATCACATGATATCAAATCGATTTTATATGATACGTTGATTTGCATTTGAATTAAATGAAATATCTAAACGATACCTAGCGGCGTTGAGAGAGAATCGTTTCTGCGGCTGTTTATGTCTGAGAGAGTGTAAATCGCCGCCGGCGCAGAACTCCATTACCACGCACGAGAAATTCGAAGCTTCGAATTCGGCGAAAAGCGTGGGCAGAAACGGATGATCTAGAAGCCGCATGATCTTCCTCTCGGTCTCCGCTCTCTGCGTCTTCTTCTTCAACGCGAGCACGTCGTTGTCCACCACCTTCATCGCGTAGAGGCGGCCGTCTTCCGCCGCGCCACGGAGGCGGCAGAGGTAGACGCGACCGATGTCGCCGCTGCCGATCTGGCGCATGAGGCTGAAATCGCGGAACGTGAGGTTCGATTTCAGGCGGATCGCCTGGAACGAGGAGTCCGACGATCGATGAGGCTTCAGCGCCGCCGGCTGATCCGGCGAGCTAACCGGAAGCTCGAAGGAGAGGCGGCTGAAGCTGGTGCAGTGGCTGAGAGTGGTGGTATCGCTGCTCATCGAGCTGACTTTTTCGGAGAAGGTGATCAGTTCGTCGGAATTCCTTCGCGATTCGACTAACATTTTACGCGCGAGCTCATGTACAAGTACAATGAATGCGATTCGATTATTAGGTTTTTGCGTCGCCAATTTTGGGGGGAATTTGATGCTGAAATTGGGAGATAATGGAATGCTGACGTTCGTCAACTAACAGTGATTAGAAAAAAAATCCGAAATTCAAACTGTATCATCAACCAAGGATGATTAAATCGATGGAGAGAAGCTTTTTCAGAGATTTTAATGGCGGAATAGAGAGAGAGAGAGAGAGAGAGAGAGAGGCTAGCTTAGTAGGGTTTCTGTACAAAGGAGTAATGGTTTCTGCTTATATCTATGCGTGAGTGTGCGTATATATACGTATATCGTTCAGAGAGAGAGAGATGAAGTGAGAGAAAATTGGTCGTAGTAACAAGTAAGTGATTAAAAAATTAATGATTTAGCAGTAATTAATTGTCTCATTTCATTTTAGGTTGCGGTGGGCACGTGACGACACTGTAGTGAAGGTGTGGAATGCTTTGATTTGGCGCCTGCTGACGTCATATGGCACGTGTGCATCCGGGTTCATTCTCAATGCTCTCGCTTTACGCAGTTCATATATGAAACTTCAAGAATGTTAACCGGCCACAAGAATGTTAACCGACCGCCACATTGTAGCCACTCACATAAAAATATAATAATTAATGTATTTGATAAAAAAATAATATATTAATATTCATTTATATAATAGTCATTTTTTCATAAATTTCAGAGAGAGATTATAAATTTAATTTCATAAGGTGAACCAATTTTAATTGAATCGATCTGATTTCTTCAAAAAAAATCGTGTGTGAACAGCCATAATGTGGCTGTTTAGCATCAATCATTAAATTTAGGACAGTTTATGATTACATGATAATAACAACGAATTGTACGTTTTAAACTATAACTTGTTTTACCATAAACTATAACTATAAATCATCCATAACACAAAATTCAAACTAATATTTGATTACAATACAAACTAATATAAAAATAATTTCGAGACATGTTCTTCTAAAACAAAATTGAGACATAAAAACTTGTTAGTTACAAGATCATTGATATATAAAAGAAAATCTAAAATTTACAATATCCAAGTCTTAATTTCTAGCCACAATTAATATTTGTAACCATCGAACTAAAAAAATATTAGTTTATTGATATTTTGTATAGTTTCTGAAATCGACACACACACACACACACATATATATATATACACATATATACATATACATATATATATATATCCTTATTTTTCCCCTTCATATGCAAATAGATATATTTCAGTGTTCTATAAAATCGATAAATAAAAACTGGATTGCTTAAACTACAATTCAACTTCGCTGTTAATCAATCTTAAAGATAATTAACTAAAATAAGTTCAATAATGAGAAAGATAAACCCAAAGTGTTCTTGTTGTGACTAATGTGAATAATCAATCTATGCTTCATTTATAATATTTTCCTTTTGATGTAAAGCCAATTTATTGAATCATTATTGCGACGGTTTTTTTAAATGAGAAATAAAAAGAGGTGTAAGGTGTTGGAAAAATTAATGTAAAAAGACATTAATAGACATGTAACATCAAAAGGCCACTTGACCCATTGGCATATGCAAAAGCATGTGTGATATGCCATCAATATTGGGAGCAAAAGGGTAGTCTACAGTTGGACTTGCAATGAGGGACCATCTCATGTTGCAAACCCCACCCATGGTCCATTTGCCCCAAACTATATTCTTCATGCTAGGTTGCATATCGTTAGAGCTGTCAAAAATTATTTGCTCCGATTCTAAATCAAATAGTGTGGAAGTGCTAATTCGACTTGAGAAATGGACTAGCTAGTCCGAATTATGGGTTGGGTTAAGTTGGGCTGAGCTAGAATATTTTTGGGTAGGGTAGCTCATTTGACAAATCTACATATTGCAAATTTGTGATAAATATATCGAGTGTAATATTTATCGTATAACTAGTTATGTATTTAATATGAGATACGAATGAATTTATAGTATTATTTTACTAAAAGTCCATTTGATTGGATTTAGACACTGACAATTTGGCTGGTATAATTTACCTAATAACGAGTTTCTCCTCGTCTAAAAGAATTTATATTTAATATATATATTACCATAAAGTAAATTGATACACATTCATTTTATGTTCTAGTAAATAAGGATACATTTTTGAAAGTGACTACAACTTTGACATGAATATAAAATAATTGATGGATAACTTCTTTATCATATAAATTTTGCAATTATGAAGACCTAGACAATGATAATGTGAATATGACACATGATAGTAATAGAAGCCAAAATATCATGACCTTGGAAAAGGGCAAAAATGATTGACTGTAATGGGCACCTGCCCATCCACCTAATATTAGTATCGTTACACAATATATTACTACACAAATATTATTGCAAATTTCTTACTTGTAATATAACATCATAATCGAAATATAAGTATTACATATATCATTATTATTATTATTATTATTATTATTATTATTATTATTATATGCTATAAATCTACAAATTAATGTGAAGGTGATTATGACATTCACAATCACCCTTGGAAAAGGCAGCCAAAAAGTTGATTAAATTGTGAACAATTATTATGTCTGAAAATTCCACTATAAAGAGAGGCCAACAGCCATATTTAAGATTCTTGTTTGTTTGTTTGTAAAGTCGATGCCAAATTTTATTTCATCCCTATCAAAAAAGTTTACTGTTTTTCCCTATAGAAAAGCTCCCATTATGATTGAAAATAATAATAATGCATGGAATCTATAACTTGATTTATGTTTGTGGGGCATATATCATTACACCAACAACAAGTCGGCACTCATTAATTATATAGGGACTAGATCAACTATATATATTTTTCTTTATCCGTAGTAATTTTCGAATCATATTTTTTATTTATTTATAATAATGCTTATTTTTTTATCATAATTGTTGAATATATACAGAAATCACTGATGCAGATCAACTCCTAATTAATTAACTCTGAAAATTTTATTTAATTGAGGAAAATATTTACAGATATGTACAAAAAAACAACTCATATGCATGTGGAAAAGATAAAAAGCTGCATGCAACAAAATAAAAGAGTAGTAGGAAAGGTTGCATGCGAGTCAGAGAGTGTTATCTTTTTATTTAAATATAATAAATATATATAAAATTTATTTTGAAAAAAAAAATAGTGCAGTTTGTAAATATTAGTTATTTTGGCTCGGAGAAATTATCGATTTAATATTTTCATTCATTTTTATATGGGTTGTTTAATTCGTATTCTACTTAGTTTTCAGGATAAGATTTTATTAATTCGTAAAAAGGGAAAAATATTTAAAGGGAAAAATCTTCAAAGTTTTCACTTTTCATAACAAGTTTACTATCTAATACCTTATAATTTTTAAATAAAACGGGCGACGCACGTCGCCGAAAACTAGAATATTGAAAAGAAGATATATTCCACATCATATTAGCTGCTTATATATATATATATATATAGGAGCTAGCCAAATATACAAAAAAACAAAAAAACAAATAGCAAAATACAAGCTAAAGCAATTGAGACAATAATACCATTTTGGTATGTGGATTTTGGGACAGAGTCCTATAAATTAATAAATTCACTTATTTGGTTGAATTCAACTATAATAGAAAATAGTTTAAAATTGGGACAAGGAGTATCAAAGAAATGGTGTAAAATTGATAAGCAAATCTTGTTTAGTTATAAGTCCAAAAGTTGGTTAGGTGGTAATCTTAGAAGGGAGATTTTGTGGGATCCGTCACCTCTTTTGTAGATTTGGAATGATTTTCTTATGTGTTCTTTGAAATCTTTTAGTACTAATCAACTTCAATTATTGACCTAAATTTCACTAGCTCCTATACTTAGTAGCAAGCTTAGACTATTCAAGATAAATATTGTCATTAACAAAAACTTAATGCCATAATATACGACAAAAAGACGCTAAATACCGAGCACCTATCACCGAGCACTGGTGTGCTCGATAGTTTGCGAGTATCTATCGAGCACTTACCGACCATAATGTTAGAAATACCGAGCACTTAGCGAGCAACGACAAATCTGTCGGAAAAATTAACCTCAAATAAGTGTAGAGAAAACTTTTGACCACTTACCGAGCACCGATATGCTCGATAAGTTTGCGAGCACGATGTGCTCGGAAACTTTAGGTATTAGCGACCACCCCTTACCGACCACGTATGCACTTGGTCGGTAAATTTTGGCAGCAAAGTTTCCCAGGAAATACTCACCGAGCACCGAGCACCGAGTGCTCGCAATTAGTTATCGAGCACAACAGTGCTCAGTAATAGTAGCGCCAAACTTTTCGGGAAAGACTAACAAGCAACTCGTGCTCGCAAAGAAGCACAGTGCATGTGGCGCTCAACAATGGAAACACTAATGAATGTAGCAAGCACATATGGTGCTTGGTAATGTCGGAACCACCAATAATTTGGTGCTACGTTACCGAGCAGCGGTGCTCAACAATATTTGTGCACGAAAAAATACCACATTTTATTTTTGGGCAAAATTTTGTGGAAAACCTACCCACCGCTCGGATGGTGTGATGAAGATGCAATGGATTCCAGAGAGTCGCTCCCGGCCAGGTGAGTTAGTGCACTCTACCCACCCGACCGGGTAAATTTCACGTAAAAGTATCGTGCATTTTATTTTTGGGCAAAATTTTGGCGGAAAAACTGTCGAGCACCATTGTGCTCGGTAGTCTATTAATTTTGACATGTACCGAGCACCGCAGTGCTTGGTAACTTGATCCCACCCGATTGGGTATATTGGCTTGCGAAGTTTAACCCTGTCAGGTAGCGTGATCAAGATGCAATGGATTCTAGAGAGTCGGACCCAACCGGGTCTATTAGTGCACCACTAGCCACCCAGCTGGGTGAATTTCACGAAAAAATTGTAATCTTAAAAATTCTGCATTTTTTGTGAAAATTTTGGCGGAAAAGGTTTTCGAGCACTGTATGCTCGGTAAACCCCAAAATTAATGATATCGAGCTCCCTGTGCTCGGAAGTTTTCGAAATATGATACAAACTGAATAGTTGTGTGCTCGATAATCTTAAGTTTAAACATTACCGAGCCCATGGGTGCTGGGTAAAATGTTGGTTTAATTAATAACAGTTACTCTCTCACACTCTATCTCACCACATCTCTCACCCAACGCCGCATCGTTTGCTCCGTCTCCACCACCTTCGCCTCGCTTGCTCCGGTTATTAAGAATTGCTTGTGAGTTTACTTATGTTTTTTACATTTTGTTAATAGTTTTCAAATTTACTGACTATACATTGATGTGCAGGTATATCCTTCTAGAGTCGCGTTCGATTTTTGCCATGATTCATTCAAGAAAAATGTGGACCCGTTGAGATATTGCTTCAAAACTTTTTCCAACGAATACTTGGAAATTTTTTGAGATGAGTTCAAGGTAATTGCAATTTATATTTTAGATTATATTTCATTTTATATTATTAAAGTTGTTTTCTTCTTTTTTTTTTATTTCTAGAAAAAAAAGCTAATTTCCGAGGATTTTCCTGAAGCCGCAATAAAGTCACTGTGGGTTAAGAAATGCAGAGTTAGATAAGACAATTACATCAACCAAATGAAGAAGAAGATGAAGAAACCCATTCACTTTTCCAATGAGATGTTGGAGCTCTACACAATTAGTTGGAATAAGCCCAAAGGTATAGAAGCTTCCACGAGGTATTCCAGTAACAGAAAATAAGGACATTTGAAGGCCCCCACCACACACAGTGGCGGGTCAATTTCGTTTGTCGAGACAATAGAAAAGATGGTAATATAATGGTTACTAATATATTTTCTTTTATTTATTTATTTTAATTCTTTTTTCTAATTGTTTTTTATTCCAGGCAAAGACAATTTAAAGAAGCACCCAGGATTTTGAGAAGTCTTCCAAAAGACTCACAATTTTACGAAAAGAACGATTCTTAGGGAATGATGTGTTCCCAGCAGGCGATGGAAATTGATGTAAATATTGACTTTCAATTTAAATTCATTACTAATTTATAATTGAAATAATGTAATATCTTTTTTGTTCGAAGGAACAAGTAATGAAAGTCGTAGAAGAAAGATGGGCTGGGGACAAAGAGAACTACAATCTCGATGCCATTTTCCTCCAGGTTGCCGAGAAGCTGAAGAAGAAAAGACAAATTCCTGGAGTGGGACAAGCGACGAATCTCTTCTTTCCAAATGTTACAGGCTCGTCCGGATCACATGCCCAGTTTTCCGAAGTCGACTCTAGCAATGTCGATGAGGTAGTAGAGTGATGAGTTCAGGAAATATGTGAGTTATTTGCGATCGAAAACGAGGCTTGCAAGAAGATGATGGAATAATTGGAGATACCTGCTGCAGCGACCGATGAGTGAGCCTTGATGATGGCTGAGCACATGAACCAATTCTTCCAACAAATGAGAAAAAAATAGATTCTTAGGATTCAAACTTATGATTGTAAATAACTATTATTTTAAGTAATTTAAAATATTATCAAATTTTATTTTAATTGTTAATTTATTTTTAAATTATAAAAAATAAACAAAACTTGAATTAGTAAAACGTACCAAGCACAACAGGTACTCGAAAAACTCAAACGGGAGTTCTCGGTAATGCTATCTCACTGACGTCGTACATTACCGAGCACATGAGTGCTCAATAATCTTACTTCACTCGTTGTATACCTACCGAGCACTTCCGTGCTCGGAAACCAAACATCACTCGTTGTCCTCATAGAATACCGACCACCGCAGGTACTCGGTAAAATTTTGTGTCTTGTTATCTCTACTTTGTTGTAAAATATTGGGCATTGTCCCGTGCTCGGTAGGTAACTAACGCCGTGCTCGGTATATGCTTGGTAATTTAGCGACGAGCCTAGTACCGAGCACAATATATGCTCAGAAGGTGCTTGGTTAACTAACATTACCGAGTACTATGGCCATTTTTGCGACCAAAATGATGCTCGTTAATCATTGTATTTTTTGTAGTGAATATTTTATAGTGTTAATTGTATTTGCCTCTGCATGTAAGTATAAATTAAATTTTACGAATCTTGATCTGTAAAAGGATTTCCCATAAGGCTCCTATGTCATAAGACTCGTTCCGTAGATGTTTCGCTACCTTTGGCTTTGATTACTTTAGTAGAAAATTCGAAGTTTCTTTTGTAAGGAGAAAATTAAATATTCAAACTATAAATCTACCAAATTATTATTAAACATGAAGTATAAATAAATAATTAAAAAAGGGTTATTAAATAATGAGAAACAAAGTAGCAATATTCTCGCTGTTTTGATAGGGAGACAAACAGACAATATATGTTGTCACTTGTCACATCGCCAAACCCTAGTCACCTGCCCACATATATAATTACTATAATCTATAATATATTACTTTATTGCATGTACTAACTTTAGTTTAATTGTGATACCATAATCGCCAAATCAGGAAAAACCCAAATGTAGAAAATGGAATATATATAAATATATTTACATTTAAATATATTCTTTAGGAAGTATAATTAATGCACACACACATACCAATATTCAAATAAAAGCTATATTATTGACCAATTCGACTGTTTGCTTTGTTTCCATGTCTCCTCGGCAATATGGCATCAATAATAAATTATTTGCTAATTAATAGTATAGTGTATTTTGAACAAAACACCTTTTAGATTTCAGCATATGTTTCGCCGTTGGTCTTCTCTTTCTTTAATTTCTCTTCTTTTTTTTGGAGGGTTTAAACAAAAGATAATGAGTGATGCTAAACAGCCACATTATGACTGCCTACATATAGTTTTTTTTTTTTTTGAAGAAATCTGACTGATTCAGTTAAAATTGGTTCATCTAATGAAGTTAAATTTATAATCTCTCTATAAAATTGATGGAAAAATGACTATTATTTAATAAATATCAATGTATTATTATTATTTTGAATACATTAATTATTATACTCTTGTGTGGGTCACCACAATATTGCCGCTCAGCTTTATTGAAAGATAAAAAATAATTGCTATTTAAATTATGTTTCAAATTTTACTGAAAAATGGATATAATCTTTAAAACGTCTCAATAATGTTCCAGCTTTGATTTGAAGTAATTTAGTGTCGTTCTCAATTTTTTTTATCAACTTTAACTTGAAGTTGAGATTTAAACATTTGTTAGACATCGAAATTGCGTCTTTTATCATTAGATATTCGAAATTGCAAATCGAAATATCACGAAGCTCTAACTTGGTCGCACCAACTTTCAACTAAATTACTTAGCCATAGAACATGTGACAACAAAATTGATTATATGAGATGACAATCCATACAATTATACAATTAATAAGCTTTAAAAGCCTTAAATAAATTTTGAATTTCAATAACATATACACGGATTAAGAATGGCGACGGATTTTACTATAAATTGAAAGGTTGAGATAAAATATTTTCAAAGTTGGACAGGTCCAAAAATTGAAGTATTGATTGACTAGCTAGTGAATGGCATTAATAAGTCAACTGTGCATGTGTTAATAAATTGTGCATTGTATGGTATACAAAGTACGACTTGTACAATGTCCACTTTAAAAATAAAACATTAATTAAGTCCACGTTTGATAATATGTGTGTGTATCACATTGTTAGTGTGTGGATGTATCTAAAATATGTATTTTCAGAAAATTGGATCAAATATGGTAATTTTCCACGATTTAAAAGAAATTCGAAAAGCTAATTTTAATATTCTTTGACATGAAAAAGAAATAAAATAAAATAAAAAATAATCAGCATTAGAAAAAGAATATTAAGTACGCACTTCAGGTAGCGATTGCCAGTGTTGCAAGTCATAAATGAGATGTCGAATGAATGTTAGGCCGTTAGGGGCAGAAGAGGGTCACAACGGCCTGTCGTTGCAAAACCAACTGTGAAATATATTTTGTGGGATAATATAAATTTACCTATTTTTTTTAAAATTCTTTTAACGAAAACAAATATGAAGATGCTTCCAAGTATATTCTCAGTAAGTTTCGTTTACATATAATTAACTTGTAAATTATTTGGGAGATGCATGCAATCCATAGATACGAATTTTGTACGACGCATTCGATCTGAAAGACATTGGTGAAATTCAAACTCGCGATATGTGGTGGATTATAAATTTGCCCGGTGTGTGATATCGCTATCATTATTATCATACACCATACAAATAATGAAATAATGCAAGAAAAGAAGCAAAAAAGCTTATAATCTGGGCCAGCATTGTTTGTTGTTAGTTGGGCTCTTGTCCAAATAATCGTGTTAGCATCTCATCCATAAATGAAATGTGTATGTACATATATACAAACAAATACGTGTATATGTATTTCTTATGTATTATAAAGTTTTTTATAGTTTTCATCAGATAATTTTTCTAGATAATGTTATCATTTTTCAGCAGCAAGTTTCTTAAATTTTATTTAAATTAGCCTCGGCCCATATTTGATGATTTGGGCCTGCCTGCGTTATTTCACACACACACACACACACATCTTATGCATCATTAATAATAATAAACAATTATTAGTAGTGTACAATAATCAAGTGAATTGTCTTAATTTTTATTTAATTTAATAAGATAATACTAATACAATTTTTTCGCAGAACCTTAAACTCTTTTCGCAAAATTTTCACCCCTTGAAATAATAATAAAACAATAAATTTATAAATCCACGCAATTATTATTTTAATCCTAATTTGGGCATAGCATGAAGAGACACACAAAAATAAAATGAAATAAAAATAGGGAATTATAGTTGTAGTCACTGAGTGTGTCATTAACTGGCATAAAGGAAAAGGAAAAACTACATGAGGAAGCAAAGAAGAAGATTTTCCTTCAAGAAAGTCTTGATTCTTCATGTACTCTATGCATTAAATAGGGTACTCTCACCATCCTCAATCTCACTTCTCTCTCTCTCTCTTGTAGCTAGAACTGGAAGCAAACATCTTTGCAACATGGGAACAACTACTCTTTGGGCTTTCTTGAGCATTATGATTATGCAATGTTTTCTAGGTATGTCTCTTTCTTTTCTTTCTGCTTCCCTTTTTTCGCTTTTTATATGACGAGAAGAAATTCATAATGTTGTCGAATATGTGTCATGGTTAAAGTCAAATTTCGTTGGTTCTTGTCTTTGTCTTGATGGGTCAAAACATACAATTAGCAATAGAATTTCCTCCAAATGTGAGGGAACTAAATATTATGAAGGTTATCCACACCTACCTATTGATTCAAATACAAAATCATGTATAGTCCATTTTCTCTGTCAAGTGACATATGATTACTAATCCTACATTGCATCTAAAAGGCTCAATCTTGGCAAGAAAGGTTATAGTACAAGAAAAGGTAGATGCATCAATCCCGATCACAAGTCTATCACCTCCGGAGGGGAACACCACATTCTTGGCCAGTACCAATTGGTGTGTGGCCCGACCCGGTGTTCCCCAAGCCGATCTGAAGATCGCTTTGGATTGGGCTTGTGGGCTCGGCAAAGCAGATTGCCGTGCCATACAGGCTGGGGGTCCGTGTTTCGAGCCCGACACACTGCTATCCCATGCATCATATGCTTTCAACAACTACTACCAACAAAATGGGAACAATGACATTGCTTGCCACTTTGGAGGGACAGCCGCTCTTACTCGGCATAATCCAAGTGAGTGCTTTTTATTATTTTGGCGTCGAGCTATTTTTTTCACAGGAATTTTGTTACTTAGAAAGTAAATAAATCCTTTCTGATCGACTATATTATTACCGATGTTAAAGCAAATAATATATATATGTTTTGGAAACTCTAGGTACATTAAAGATTTTAAAATGCTTTGAATCTTAGAAAATTTGAAGGTTATGATTAGTGGTTTTAATCTCCGCACACTATTTATAATGGGTGGCACTCTTCTGCGTGTGAGTCAAATCTGGTCCGACCTGTTTTTTCTTCAAATAGTAACTTTTATTAAGAACGACTATTATTTTTGCAATCACTTTTATTTGGAACATACTATGGCTTTTATTCATAAAAATAATTACATTTATTCACAATAACAGTTACTTTTAACAAATTAACTTTTATGCACAAAAACAATATTTTTTTCTTGAAGCTTATGGTGAAGGAGAGCTCACACAAAATTTTGTCATTTATAATATACACACCATAGTTGTATTTTTTTAATTATTAGATGCATTAGCAATTAAAAATGCTAATTCTTGAATTTTATCATTCTGGATCTAACAATCAACACTAATCAATTAGTATGCAACAAAATAATATAATATACTTAATATATGTACATATCTTTGGTGGCAGGTTATGGAAGATGTTCTTTCAGCTCATCCGAGTAAGTATACACTCAAATTGGATTGCATTATTTTATTTAATCAGTAATTAGCTTTTTAGTCCCATATATATAAATATGCAGGTCGTTGAAAGCTTCATCAGCATCATCATTCAAGTGCAAGGCACAAAGCATTTGGTGGAAGATTGATGCAGTTATAATGCTACTTGTATATTTATCAAGAAAATGATGCAATCATGCAAACTAGACAAATTGCTGCAGATGTAGGAAAAAGATTTTGATTTTGATTTTGATTATAAGCTTGAAGGGGGCTTAGTGATTATAATAAAGATAGTTTTTATTATTTATTGAGTTATTTTTTTGGCTTAACTATATATGCTTTGCTTAAATGATAGTAAAAGAATCATTGGCACAACTTTCATGGATTCTCTTGATTTTCAATTCAATATGCTCTCACACAATCGTTATTCAAGACTATTTTATAATTAGTAACTTCTATTTGCGACTATTTTTCATATATAGTTTATAGTAATGGTATACAGTGGCGGATTTAAGGGAGGCGGGAGGGGACGACCGACCCCTCCGACGGCTAACTTCCTCTTAGTTTCACCGGAAAATCGACATGGCCATCCCTCCCCTGATGACTAGACATGCATTTTTGTTGCGGTTCGGAGCTTGTAAATTTTTGCTTCTTTGGAAAAATTTAAGCTTAAAGAAATCATATGTGCTAGGATACGCCATTGTAACGACTCAGAGACTTAAGAAAAATGTCGTGCAAATATATATTCTAAAGCCACTGAATGAGACTTTTTAACCGTAGCTCTTGGATTACACCCCTTCCATTTTTAAGTTCTGGATCCGCTGCTGATGGTATATATAAGTGATAATATATACAAACAACTAATTATTTTTGCTTATTAATCTTATATTTATTTCTTTTAGAGACATTGATCTTGTACTTTCATGTGTTATTATATGTGACAATACACAAGATTACAAGGTTAAAAGATTAATAGCTAGATTCTCTTACTAAATGTTCGATACTATACTTATATATTTTACCGGAGTTTTTGAAATTATTCCCGTTATTTCTCCTAAAAAACTCCATTTACTTTTTACTTGAATCATTCATTCCTTACATCATTCAACGTTAATTCAATTCGATATCTCTACTTATAAATGTAGTTATTAACATGTCTTTGACCCAAAATAAAGATTAGTAAAAACATTTATCCCAATTTTGTCTTCTTTATTTCTACAATTTCACACTAAATCAATAATATTTTCCATACACTTGCCCAATTTGCTTACTTACTAATAGTCTAATCCCAATTCCGAATGAGGAAGTTAAACGTTGACGAAAAGCATTCTATATCACGCTCTCATTATTCATTGAGCGCTGAAATTATTTACAAATAGTAAAATACTATAATCTATAATTCACTTTAGGAATCTCTATGTGATGTGTAATGCCCCACTATGTGAGAGGCATTGTTTTTTGAGAACTGTTTTCGAGTTTCCAAAACGCCCCTTTTTTTAACTTAATCTGCACTCCATCCGTTTGTTTAATGGTTTGAGCAAATCGGTGTCTCATTCAGGCGAAAAGGGCCGAGCTTCGAATCTTCTTTTTGTTAAAGAAATAGTTGTTTGTGTCTCTTTCGAAGATTTGATGGCATTTTGCAGACACAGATTTTTTTGTGGGACAGGAAAATGAGAGAGAAATAAGCATTTTCTTTCTCGGGGTTTGTATAGTGAGACATTTCTGCTGCATTAATTGAGGTCTTGATTGTAAAGGTGAAGTCTTTATGAGTTGGGATCTTCAGCTTTGAGGCGTTATTGATTTTTGTGAATTGGGTTTTACAGATTCGTTGCTTTTTGCCTCATTTTGCTCAGATGTTGTAAATTTTGGGGTTTTTTGGAGGCAGTTGGATTCAGATTTTGAGAGTAAATCTTGAATTCGGTGGCATTGTGCAGAAATGGCTTGTGCGAAGCTGGGATCCAAAACTGATGCTTTTCAGAGGCAAGGACAGGCTTGGTGCGTTTCTTGAAACTTGAATTATGTATTTTTCTTTTAATTTTGTAGATATTGTGGAGTTGGGATCTGTAATTTGGTTGGTTTGTATATGAAATGAGTATAGTTTTGCAAGTAGAAGCAGCTCTTTTAGTGTTGTTTTTCTTGGTAATCTAAAGTTAGATTCTTGAAAATGTGGTATTCAACTATTCATCTATGGAATCTGCGTATGCTTAGTTGAGTCTTATCTCCATCATCCACCAATGGGCATTGAGCTCTGTTTGATTGATTTACTGATAGATTTATGTGGCATAGATGTGGTGATTTCCTATTTAGCATGATATTGTGAGAGAATGCATAAGTGTAATGGCATATCGAAGATGGCATTAAGCTCGATTTGAATGATTGGATTTGTACGTGAGTGATTCTGTAGTGTAGATGGTTGAGTTAGTGTGGTGTTGGGAAAAGATGCTTCTATGCAATTGCAGTGGATGAAAAAGCACAGCATTTCTTGAAATAATAAAGATTATGGATGGCATTGTGTCGAGTAATTTTTATCTTTCACTTGGGAATCAGGATATACAACTCTGTCAAGTTCTGTTGATCGAAGTAATTTAGTAGGAAGATCGTATTTTTTACCATGTTAAAGTGAAATAGGCGGTCTTTTACTAATATGTAAGCTCTATTTTCTTCATGGTTGGAATTTTATGCATTTTCTGCATAGGCATAAGTTAGATTGCTATCTTTTGGTTCGTAAATCGTAATACAACTAATTCTCGTTGTTTCTTGAGCCATGACGTTTATTTGACTTACCGAACACAGGCTTCTTTAATGGCCATATGGAAAACTTTCATTTGATTGTTATTCACGACTCATTTGATCCCTAAAGTGTCTTAGTTTTGAAGTTCAAAATTTTCTTAACCATTGTAGGTTTTGCACAAGTGGTCTTCCAAGTGATGTGGTTGTCGAAGTTGGGGAAATGTCGTTCCATCTTCACAAGGTATCGCTTTTTTCTTTTTAATTTTCTTGTATGATACATTTGAAACGTATGCAAGAGTTTTAATTTCTCCCTATTGGCTTATCTATGAGAAAATTTGATTTTCTTGTAATTATGCCTCAAATTTTTAGTATATTTAGCTTCAAATGGAACCCTCTGATTTGCTGAATCAAGTTAGTTTTGGTGTAGTTTCCATTGCTTTCAAGAAGCGGGGTTATGGAACGCCTCGTCGAGGAGGCGTCCCAAGGAGAGGAAGGCTGTGCCATTAAGCTGCCCGATATTCCCGGTGGAGCGAAGACGTTCGAGACAGTAGCCAAATTTTGCTACGGTGTCAAGCTCGAACTCACTGCTGCAAACATCGTGTACCTACGCTGTGCAGCCGAGCATCTTGAAATGACTGAAGAGTATGGCGAGGGGAACCTCATCTCTCAAACGGAAAGCTTCCTCGATCAGGTGGTCCTCGATAGCTGGAAAGATTCTTTGCGGGCGCTACAGACCTGTGACGATATCCTCTCCCATGCTGAGCAACTCGGTATCCCAAGACGATGCATTGATTCTTTGGCTGCCAAGGCATGCACGGAGCAGAACATGTTGGGATGGCCCGTGATGGAGGGTGGAGGCCCGTTGCAAAGCCCCGGGGGTAGCGTGTTGTGGAACGGGATAAGCACCGGTGCTCGACCTAAGAGCTCGAGTTCAGAAGATTGGTGGTATGATGATGCATCTGTTTTAAGTTTTGCACTCTACAAAAGATTGATTCTGGCAATGGAGTCTCAGGGAGTGAAGCCGGAAATCATTGCCGGCTCCCTCAATTCGTACGCGAAAAAGTACCTACCTGGGCTGCACCGGCGTCGTGGCCCCACCGCACCGAGAAACCATTCGGTGGGATTGCTGTCGGAGGAGGATCAGAAGCTTCTTGTTGAAGAGATCGATTACTTGCTTCCGTTGGAGAAGGGCCTCGTCCCATCAAACTTCCTCTTCGGTTTGCTTAAAACGGCCAGGATTCTTCGAGCGAGCCCCTCCTGCGTGTCGAATCTGGAGAAACGGATAGGGTTGCAGCTCGATCAGGCGGCGCTCGAGGATCTCTTGATGCCAACCTTCTCGTACTCGATGGAGACGCTGTATGATGTTGACTGCGTGTCACGTGTTCTTGATCATTTCTTGGCTATGGACCAGGTGGCCGCCTCCCCGGGCTCGTTCGATGAAGGCCAGTTGATTGGCTCGCTGTCGCTCACGCCTATTACGATGGTCGCCAAGCTCATCGATGGCTACCTTGCTGAGGTTGCTCCAGATGTCAATCTGAAGCTCCCCAAGTTTCAGTCTCTTGCTGCCGCCGTCCCCGAGTACGCCCGGCCGTTGGATGACGGGCTTTATCGTGCGATTGACATCTATTTGAAGGTAAAAACACCATCCTTACCTTCCTTAGGTCACATTGCACATAACACATTGAGCTAGGTTGATTGTGGGGAAACATTGTGATGATCGTTGCTCCTTTTTTTGCTACTGTAGTCGCATCCGTGGCTAGCGGATTCCGACAGGGACCATCTATGCCGGCTCATTGACTGCCAGAAACTCTCGTTGGAAGCTTGCACGCACGCCGCTCAGAACGAGCGGCTGCCGTTGAGAACGATCATCCAAGTTCTCTTCTTCGAGCAGCTGCAGCTGAGGACTTCCGTGGCCGGCTGCCTGCTTGTTTCGGACAACCTTGACGTCTCGAGACAAGCGCCGAATGATGGGAGCTGGACGACCACAGCCGTGAGGGAGAACCACGCGCTGAAGGCGGGCATGGATAACATGAGAACTAGGGTTTCCGAGCTCGAGAAGGAGTGCTTGAACATGAGGCAGGAGATCGGGAGCTTGGGCCGTGTGAAGAGATCGAGCATTTGGGGGAACTTGTCGAAGAAGCTCGGGTTGAAGTCCCAGATGTGCAGCGCGCAAGAGGGATCCGTTAGCAAGCAGAACGATCGTGTCGAGGGAAATGAGAAATCCAGGGACAAGCTAAGGAAGGAGAAGGAGAAGAAGAAGCCTACTTTCGATGTTTAAGTTTGTGTATTTATTGATATTCTTGTATTTAGGTGGGACTAGCGTCTCCGAATCCGAATCAGAATCCAAGATTTCGGATTCGGAGACGACGACTCATTGAATTTGCTACATGTGTACGTATCGACTTTGTTAGTGCCTAGAAGAAGGGGGCTTGACCTAGCCCATGGCACCATGGCACCATTCTTATGTAACCTATGTTGAGCCAAATTAAGATTATATTTATGTACTTGCATGTGTTTTTATGAATTAAGATTATATTTATTAGTTTTCATTTTTTATTTGGAAAGACTATCAAGTTTTAACAACTTTTGGTTTCTACATATTTTGTAAATCTTGCAATAATAACCAAACTTATGATTTTTTTGGATTAATTTGTATTGTTAGTTACAAAAATTGGAACTTTGCAATAATGTCACAATTTTTTGCATAATTGTTATTCCTAATTTATTTGGATTATTGAGGAGTTAGACATGTCGAGTACAATATTAATTATATTAAAAAATATTTGTTGAGACATGTCATATCAATTTTCTACTAATTAAAAGATATTAATTTTACAATAGATTGAAAGGTTATGCAACCTTTAAATTATATAAAACTCACAAAATTAGTATGTGTTCGTTTATAGCCTAATCTACATTTCTGTCAAATCAAATGGAAAAACTGCTTACTTTATCCGCCGACGCCGTGATAACGCCGTCTTAAATAAATTTCAATTCTATTGTAAAATTTAGAAATTATTTTTCTGGAATAGAAAAGAAAATAAACATTTTTTGAAGAAAAATAACATTTCGAATTTGCAATTTCTATAAAAACAAAAGTCAAGCCCACAAAAATTCACTAGGCCCAAGAATAAATGAGCCCGAGTAGCGCGTCTCCTATAATATTTCTAGAATTTCTACAATTCAATTCAATTTTCTTTAATTGGCGTCAACAATTTTCATTATCTTAATCCAACTCTCTCTAGCACCATTTAAGTCGAGTATTAATTACTATTTTCGTCCATAAAAAATAGTCGTGTTTTTTCATTTTAGTCCGTCCACCGAAATAGTCTCATTTTATTTTTGGAAAATTTCTCACATTGTAATATCCCTAAACATCAATATATACAACTTATGTAACTTTTTCTCCATCTCTCTTGCTTTATCAACTATTTTTTCTTTCTCCAACTATTTTTCTCCCTCCAACCATTTTTCTCATTTTCTCTTACTTTACCAATTGTGCATCAAAATACGTGACGTCCTCAAATGAAACTATTTTTCGTGGATAGAGAGAATTATAATATATTCCATCCCAATATTTAACATTAGGACACACTTTTAACTTTTAAATTTGGACCAAATCGATTTTTTAATTGAATAATCACATTGACAGTAATAATTTCAGTAAATAAAAATAAAATCACATTGATTTTCTGGCTGAAAAACATGGCTCCCAAATATAGATAATTATTGAAGGTAAAAGTAAATAGACTTATTAAATAATGATATATTTCATTTCCAAAAATTTGACCAAATTTTAGATTGTAAAACCGTAATTAACATTTAAAAATTGTACAGAGCCGCAGGAACGCCCCAACTCACAACCGTAGCTCTCACGCGCCACTTTCGGTTAGAAATATTTGCAGATATGAGAGAGACTGAGAGAGTAAAATAAACACCGTTTTGTTCAATCCGTCAAAGTCCAAATACCTTTCTCTCTCTTACGATACATACATCAATATAGAAAGAGAAACAAATCCCAGCTTTCCTTCAGCTTTCAACCTCCATTTGTGCGAACTGTCAAATTCGTCTCCTTTACTTCTCCTTCCTCGTAGATCTGAATCCCTTTCTCCTCCCCCCATTCTAAATCCCTATCATTTCCAAGGGATTTAGATCCGCCTCAATTGAATCAATGCAATGGCGGATGACAACAATGGCGTCGAGATAGAGGCGGCGGACGACAATGAGTTTGCGGCGGGGAGGGGTTTGGGCGGCCGCCAGTACCGCCCAGTGTTCGCGCACGACAACGATAAAGCCGTTCTCGAGATGTCGTCGATCGATCCTATCGCCCGCGCCTCGTCCTCCGCTTCGCTCAGCGATTCCAAGGATCTAAAGTAACTCTATTTTGACTTGATTTTGAATGTTTGGATTCGGAGTGTTTCTATTTGTTGTGTTTTTTTGCAAGCGTGTTGAGTTGCTGAAGCTGGTTGTTGAAGTTGTGCATTTGCTTGTTTTCTGTTCGTTTTGAGCTGACTTAAGCTGGTTTTGTTAGGTAAGATGTTAATCATGGATACTGGTATTTGCCAAAATTAGATAGGTCTTGTAGTCTGATATTTAGTATTAGAGAGTGGTTTTATGAGAATATAGTTGTGAGGAACTAGTGAGTTGCAGAAATTCTCCATGACTTCAGAATTTTATCCAACTTTTTAAGATGGTACTGCAGCAAACGGAAAGCAAAAAACTGACTCTTGTTCTGACTTTGACTGTTGATTCTCCTCACTGGCAACTGGTTATGCTTAAGTATTTTGGTTTTATGTGGTTGTCATTGTATTTTGACTTCTTTGATTAGATGAACGACTGTTATGAATATGCTTCAATTCCTTACTTGAGGAAGTTTTAGGTTTTACCGTTAAAATTCACATGCTGCTGTGCCATGCTTATAAATGTAAATGATAGACGTGTTTAAGGAATGATGTCCTCGCATTATTTTGTTCAGAAAGTTTAATAGGTGAGTGCCAGGTGCATGTTTTTGTGGTTATTCCCGTTTTACATTTTAATTTTTATTTAGGTCTTGTGACTTAGTTGTATCTCTTGCTTTTTGCTTGGCACATGGTTTCATGGCATGGTGCTTGTGGATCTCTTTGTTCAGAAATGATTTTTGAGTTATACTACTTTATCAGTAAGTTGCATGTTTGCCTGACACTCGTGCATCTGTAGAATTAAAGTGGCTTCTGATGGAAAAGACGGGTTACTACCTAATCATAGAGATGTCAACGGCTCACATCCTGAATCTAAGTTGGAGTTATTTGGTTTTGACTCACTTGTCAATATCTTGGGCCTTAAAAGGTATGTCGTGAAAGAACAAATTTTTGTTTACATTATTTGTTGATGATAAATTTGAGGAATCATTTACTTGATATAGGGATTGTTTTTCTTCTTTCTAATTTGTGTTCTGGTGATTGTTTTAGTTATAGACTTAGTCTGAATTCTTTAGTTGATTGTGTTCATTTCTCAGCATGGCAAGTGACCAGCAGCAGGCGCCCTCCAGTCCTAGAGATGGAGAGGATGCACCCATTCATATTGAGCGTCCAAAGGTACCACTGCATATTGGTACTAGTTGCGTTCCTTCTAATATTTGGTTCTTTCTTAATATTTTCGGTTATGAGGCCCAGGTTGATTGAGGTTGTGCTCATGCTTGTTGTTATAGTATTTCTTACTGTCCTTTGCCACTATTTATTGTTAGATGATGCAGCAGCCTCGAAGTAGATTTAGTCTTATGTGCAGCTTGACTATTGATGAAAAAGTGCCCTGAAAAAGTAGATTATAGCCTGCAAATTTTTTTTTATAATTTTATAAATTAGTACCCTCCGCAGGTTGATTACCTTCCCTGCACTAAAATTAGATTTCTTGGTTAGGTGGATGCCCCTAGGAATCGTTCATTTGTCTTGATTTGCTTGGTTTTTTATGAATGTGTCATATCCTTTTGAACTCCATGTACATAATTATCTAGAATAACTATAGTTGTGGTTTGCCTAATTAATCAGAATTCCAGCTATTGTCCTTCTGTCTTCTTCTCCCCTTTTGGCTAGTCAATCAGGGTGAACTGAAAGTTTATGCTGTTACCATGATTTCAAAGTTTAACACACATTTTGGTAATGAAAATAGAATGCATGTTTTATAGCAACCACTTTTTATTAATGTCCTCTGAAGCTAGTGAATTGTCAAACAGGGCAACAACGTCAAAATGGGGACTATGATGGGTGTCTTTGTGCCCTGTCTTCAAAATATTTTGGGAATTATCTACTACATCAGATTTTCATGGTAAGTCGATTTCTCAATTTCTGTACTGAATATTCCTTAAATTACCATATGCATACTTATTTGTAGTTTGCTATATAAATCTCTTCTCATTTGTACTTTGTTTGTTTTATATCTAAGGATTTACTTACAGGGATTGGTCTTGAAAGACTGGGTTGAAATTATGTTTAATGCTCTTCTACAGTTCATGATGCCAGAAGAATTTTTTTGATTGCATATAAGATTACTATATGGACCTGTCAGGATTAGGACTGTCTGGACAATCCAACCTCTGTATTAGTTTGTTCTTAACCAGTAATATATGCTATTATGCCCGTAAATAATTTATTTTAGTTCTATTCTTTATATTCTCTATGAACTGTATTCTGATCTACCTGTGTAACTTTAGGATTGTGGGTATGGCTGGGATCGGTCAGTCATTATTGCTTGTTGCCTTCTGTGGTTCGTGTACTTTCCTTACGACTATATCTTTGAGTGCAATCGCTACTAATGGTGCAATGAAGGTATTACACTTGCATATGTAGTTTATTAGTAAAAAATTATGCTTTCTCCTAGTTAGATGCAGTTAGTGATTGATTACCCATTATATGACTTTGATACAGATGTTTATGTTTAGTTCAGTAAGTCACTTAACTCTTACAGCACTGTTGAACTATCTGTTGTTATTCAGGGAGGGGGGCCTTATTATCTCATTGGTCGTGCCTTGGGTCCAGAGGTTGGAGTGAGCATTGGTTTATGCTTTTTCCTTGGAAATGCAGTTGCAGGTGCACTGTGAGTATACTGAAGCTATGTTTGTGGGTTTTCCTGTTCTTTACATGTTTCATAGTTGACACATTTAACTACTGTCTCTTGATTTTTTATGCTTAAATATCTTATTTTGACACAGTTATGTCTTGGGAGCTGTGGAGACCTTCCTTCATGCTATACCTGCAGCAGGGATTTTTAGAGGTAAATCCCCAAGGAAGTTATCTCCAGTTGTCTCGTAAAAAGTTTATTAGAAGGGTTCCTTTATTTTTGTTGAACCTTCTAAATATGTGTTTTCTTTTTTGCTCCAAAGTTATTGTTATCAATTCAAATCTTGATTATGCTACCTACTAGCTATCAGAAAAAGGGATAATATAATTATAATTGCAGTACAACTAGTCACCTTCATGTGCAATTTGGCAATGTTGTTAGTTGGTTTCTTAGTTTCAAAGACAGATGAATATATTATGTCTGGCGTATTTTGGATGGCTTGCACTAAAGTTGCATTTTATTTTCTCATTCTTCCATTTCTTAGCTATATGTTTGTTTATCTGTTTTAAACTCAAAATATACCTGACGTCTTTGAAGTATGGGATAGATAAAGCTATCTATTTTCTCAAGAATCCTTAAAGTCATTGAGATTCATCTAGATTATCATCTATGAAGGATGCTGTCAAGTTAATTTTGAATGAATAGAAACATCTTACTGATAAAACTAAGTGTTTGATAGAACCCCTGTAATTTCGTATATCAGTATATGTTTCCCTCGAGCAAGTGTGTCAACCTTATGAATTTATGCTTAAACTATGTATCTTATTCTTGTAGATACACAAACTATTATGATGGTGAATGGCACAAATGTTGCGCAAGCTGTTGCTGTTACAAGCCCAAATTTACATGATTTGCAAGTCTATGGGGTGGTTGTGACAATCATCCTATGTTTCATAGTATTTGGTGGAGTCAAAATAATCAACCGAGTTGCACCAGCCTTTCTTGTACCTGTTGTGTTCTCATTGTTCTGCATATTTATTGGGATATTTTTGGCAAGGAAGGATTATCCGACAGGTGAGTTTCTCTGCTCATGCTATTTGTATGTTTTATTTATTATTTTTTCTCTTGGGGTGGGGGGCACAATCACAGGATTTTGGTATTTTGTCTTGGAGGTGTTTTTGACTCTTTGATGACTTAATGTGTCCCCATGCATTAAACAGATGGAATCACTGGCTTGAGTTTGAAATCTTTCAGAGATAATTGGGGCTCAGCCTATCAGATAACTAACAATGCTGGAGTTCCAGATCCTAATGGGAAAATATACTGGGATTTCAAGTGAGATTCTAATACAACTCCTTTTTTATTTCCCCACTTGTACTTCTTTTTTCATGTTCAAGGACCAAATTGTTAGTCCTGCCAAATAAGTTTGGTGCTTCTTTCTAGCATATTTTTATTGTGTCATGAGCAACATTCTTAATTTACAAAGAACTATATGTTAACTTTGACAACAATTTCTCCTTTTGCCATGAAGTTTTAGTTTTTTATATTTGATTTGTGGAAAATACTCTTGCCATAAGTAATTCTGATAGAGGTCATCAATTTGGCAAGGTAGTGGTTGACTGTTCCTTTAAGTGTGCTTTCATGTCGCATTACGTTGAGTGTGAGGCTTGCTAAATGTTGGTTTTAAATAGATGCTTTCACTGGCTGTTTTTAGTTCTAGAATACATGCTTGAACTATACATATGTTATGCATCATGGCAAATATTAATAATGCCTTTCTGAAGCTGGTTATTGGTATCCTACTACAGACATGGGGGTGACCTATATATTGGACTTTATAAATGTCTGGAATGATCTGATAGTTGAATAGGAGTTCCCGCTAGTGATGCTAGGAATCGTTGAAGGATGAACATGGGGAATATCCGATTTGAATTCTAACTGTTACCCTTTCTATTATTTGTCAGTGCATTGGTGGGTCTCTTTTTCCCTGCTGTAACGGGGATTATGGCAGGTTCAAATCGATCTGCCTCACTTAAGGACACTCAGCGCTCAATTCCTGTTGGGACCTTAGCTGCAACTGTTTCAACTTCAGTTCTATATCTTATAACTGTTCTATTTTTCGGAGCTCTGGCGACCAGGGATAAACTTCTGACAGACAGGTACTAGTACATGAAGTCCGGTTAGTTACTGCTGCTGCTTCATTTAGTCAACAAGAGTGCCATTCGCTTTGTTGTTTGTTGTTTCTTGCCTAGATTTTGTAGCTATTATATGTTGTACCTGTTTTTGGCTATGTGTATATGATTGCTTAGCCTTGGGTCATTTGGGGGTAAAGGGCAATGACCAACATCACTATGCCTTTCATCTTATAGTCACAGTGGGATAACTAGATCCTCTTGTTCAACATATTAAATGACGTATCTTATGTTGACATGTTACGACAGATTTGACTCTTTGTGGGTTTTGAATTCTGGTAAAGTCTTGTTAATCATATATGCATTTGTGATATTATCTGAAAGCTGGTTGCTGTGGGTAAATGTATTCTGCTTGGGCATAACTGAGCCTGTTTTCAGGTTACTTACAGCGACTGTTGCTTGGCCTATCCCTGCTATCACATATCTTGGCATTATCCTCTCAACCTTAGGTGCTGCTCTACAGAGCTTGACTGGTGCTCCCCGGCTTCTTGCAGCAATAGCCAATGATGACATTCTACCTGTCCTTAATTACTTCAAAGTGGGAGATGGAAATGAACCTCATGCTGCTACCCTGTTTACAGCCTTTATCTGTATCGGATGTGTTATTATTGGCAATCTGGACCTTATTACCCCAACTATCACTATGTTTTACCTCCTGTGCTATGGGGGCGTGAATTTGTCCTGCTTTCTTTTGGATCTCTTAGATGCTCCCAGCTGGCGTCCCCGATGGAAGTTTCACCATTGGAGTCTCTCCCTTTTTGGGGCTGTCATTTGTATAGGTTAGTTTCGATGCCATACTACATAGAATTTGGTCTTTTGTGCAATTATATTATTGAAATACTCGATAGGTTATGTTTCAGCTCTTTGTACATCATAAACATTTATGTATTCTAACTTATTTTTTCTATTGCAGTTATCATGTTTTTGATTTCTTGGGCCTTCACAGTAATCTCTTTAGCCTTAGCAACACTCATTTACTACTATGTGAGCATCAAAGGAAAAGCAGGCGACTGGGGCGATGGTTTTAAGAGTGCATACTTTCAGCTCGCTCTTCGTAGTCTGCGCTCTTTAGGAGGTTTGTTTGTTTTTTTCCTTATAATCACTATTTTCACATCTTTGATAACAATATATAATCCATTCCTCATTTATCCAATTTCAAATGCAGCAAGTCAGGTGCATCCCAAGAACTGGTACCCTATCCCCCTCATATTCTGCCGGCCATGGGGAAAATTGCCGGAGAATGTGCCGTGTCATCCGAAACTAGCAGATTTTGCCAATTGTATGAAGAAGAAAGGCAGGGGAATGTCCATGTTCGTCTCTATCCTCGACGGAGACTATCAAGAATGTGCCGAGGATGCAAAGGTTGCCTGCAGGGCTCTTAGTACATACATAGAATACAAAAGATGTGAAGGAGTTGCAGAGATAGTCGTTGCCCCGAGCATGTCCGATGGGTTTCGTGGAATTGTCCAGACTATGGGTCTCGGCAATCTAAAGCCCAACATCGTGGTGATGCGGTACCCTGAGATTTGGCGGCGTGAAAATCTGACTGAAATACCAGCCACGTTCGTGGGGATCATAAACGACTGCATTGTGGCGAACAAGGCCGTTGTCATCGTCAAGGGTCTTGACGAGTGGCCTAACGAGTACCAAAGACAGTACGGGACCATCGATCTGTACTGGATCGTGCGAGACGGTGGTCTGATGCTGCTTCTCTCCCAGCTCCTCCTCACCAAGGAAAGCTTCGAGAGCTGCAAGATTCAAGTCTTCTGCATCGCGGAGGAGGATTCGGACGCAGAGGAACTCAAGGCCGACGTCAAGAAGTTTCTCTATGACCTCCGCATGCAAGCTGAGGTGATTGTTATCTCGATGAAGTCATGGGATCCCCAAGCAGAGCAGCAGCAAGACGAATCACTCGAGGCGTTCGCCTCCGCTCAGGAGAGAATCGGTGCTTATCTCGGCGAAATGAAGGAGAAGGCTCGGAAAGAAGGTGCTCCGCTGATGGCCGATGGTAAGCAGGTCGTCGTCAACGAGCAGCAAGTCGAGAAGTTCCTCTACACCACTCTGAAGCTGAACTCGACGATACTCCGGTACTCGAGGATGGCTGCCGTCGTGCTTGTGAGTCTCCCTCCGCCGCCGCTGAACCACCCTGCATATTTTTACATGGAGTATATGGATCTCTTGGTTGAGAATGTACCCAGGCTTTTGATAGTTCGAGGATATCGGAGAGATGTTGTGACCTTATTTACATAGAAAACTTTTTTTTTTTTTTTACTTAAAGTTAGACTCATTTTAATCTCTTAATTGAAAGAAAGGAAAAAAAAAAGATATATTCTGCGATTTAATTTTTTGATTCACTTTCCTACCTCTTTGTACTTCGAACTAGAGCTGCTGTTAAAGAAAAAATTTGTTGATATATTAATAATATTTCTTATACTTTCGATTTTAATGTTGATATGTTAGTTAGGGGTAAACGTATTAGTTATGTTATGTCATCCAATTTTAACAGCAGTAACGCAATATAAACATTTTAAAATAGTACCCTTAGATTTGATTTTCGTATCATGGCGAATTCTAAGATTGACAGGGCCATAATTTTTTGCTTCTTGCTTACAAAGGTAAAGTAGCCTGCTGTAGATCTCTTGCCCGTCGGGTTGTCGGCGCAATCTTCATGAATCTCTAGATGACCATGTCACTCAAACAACAAATCATGTCCAAAGGTTCCTTTCAAATACCAAACAATCCTCAAAGCAGCTTCCATATGACCGGCTTGATGTCGGTGCATAAATTGGCTCACTACGTATGCTTTGTCTTGTCTACTATGGGAAATATAGATGAGTTTTCCTACTAGACGCTGATATTGCCATCGGTCAGCTAGTTCAATCTTTTCCATAATTTGTAACCCATGATTTACTGCAATGGGTGTATCGGCTGATTTGCAGTCTAGCATCCCAATTTTAGCAAAGAGGTCCAAAATATTTTTCTTTTGGCAGATGAAGATTCATTTGGAGGATCTAAATACTTCAATGTCAAGGAAATATTTAAGAGCTCCTAAATCTTTCATTTCAAATTCGGTGAACAAATTCTTCTTCAGTTGCTCAATTCTTTCTGTATTGTTACCTGTGATAATCATGTCACCTACACAGAGTATCAAGCAGGTTATGAGATCACCTCTTCTCTTCAAGAAGAGTGTGTGGTCAGGGTTACTCTTGTAGAAACCATACTTTTTCATTGCTTAAATCTTCTGAACCAGGCCTTTGGAATGCTTGAGGCCGTACAAGGTCTTCTTAGCTTGCACACCTCACATCTTCCAAACTCGTCTGCAAAATCTGGCATAACCTCCGTGTACATTTCTTTATTTAATTCACCATGCAGAAAGACATTAGTGACATCAAACTGGTGAAGTGGTCAATCCTAATTTGTTGCGATAACAATAATACTCGGACGATGTTCATCTTGGCTACGGTGAGAATGTTTCTGCACAATCCACTTCATACATCCGAGTATATCCCTTCACCACTAATCGCGCATTGTACCTCTCAATCGAACCATTTGGTCTTCTTTTTATGGTGAAGACCCACCGACAACCAACAGGTCGCTTTTCTTCCGGCAATTGACATTTTTCCCACGTACTGTTACGTGTCAATGCCTCCATCTCTTTCTTCATTGCAACCCTCTAGTATTTTGATTTAAAAGCTTATCCACAGTCTGGGAATGTTCTCTTATTCATACAATGCTGCTTCAAAGACCTTCGCCATTTCTGAGAGCTCCTCCTTGCGATGTGCGCAATTGGATACCTCGATCTCCTGCCAATTTTCTCCTGAGTATATCTTTTTGGGAGAACACCCCGATTCCTTCCATGTGGCAACACATAACATCATGTATCTCCGTCCACTACCGTAGTTTCATCAGGTTCCTCATGTTCTCTTATCTCAACGGGCTCAAAAATAGAGGATTCAGTAGTATCAAAAGTATGAAGGTCAGTAGGCTCAGAGTTTTTCACCTCGTATATCCGTTGGGGCGGAGATGTCGGAACAAGGTCATTGAGAACTGGGGATTGTACGTTTGCATCAAAAGTATGCTCAGTGGATCTGTTAACTTTTTCTGTCGGAACTGCTTTAGAAGCTAGATTTGACATAAGTATAGGTAACCAGCTTAGAGGGTCGGAAACAATGTCATTACTCCCACTAAGATGGTAGAAGTACTCACTCTCTAAGAAATTACAATTCATGGTGGTGTGGATTTGTCGGGTTTTGGGATCATAGCAGCGGTATCCTTTTTTATGAACCTCATACTTGACAAAAACACATTTGATAGCACACAGAGAAATTTAGAACGACTTTGTTTAGGAATGTGACAAAGACAAAACAACCAAAAAATTGAGGTTAAAGGGACATGGTAAATGGTAATTAGGTATGTTGGGCTAATGTTTGGAGAGGTGTTTTAAGGTGAAGAACTTTTGTAGGAAGGCGGTTTAGGAGGTAAACTGAGGTGGAAACGACTTCTGGCCAAAATGTTTGGGGGCTTGTGATTCAATGAGCAAAGCTCGGGTCATTTCTAGGAGGATGCGAATTTCACACTCGGCTACCCCATTCTGCTCAGGTTTATAGGGACAAGTTGTTTGGTGAATTAAACCTTTCTTGGACAAAAAATGTTTCATGGCTATGTTAACAAACTCACCCATTATCATATCTAAGAGTTTTGATAGAAGTTTGAAATTGAGACCGGATCATGGTATAAAAGTGAATAAATTTCTCACAAACTTCATATTTATTTTTCAAAAAATAGACCCAAGTCATTTGGGTACAATCAACAACAAAAAAAAGGAAATACTTAAAATTTTGGCCTCGTAAAATAGGTGCAGGACCCCAAACGTCAAAGTTTACTAAGAAAAAAAATAGAATTTGCTCTATAGTACTACTGCTTGGTTTAAAAAGTTGTCTATGACTCTTAGCCAAAATGCAAGTTTCACAAGGCATATGTTGAGACGTAACTAATTCCCAAAAGAGAAGTTTCATGTAACCTGGTGAGTATGACCTAAACGCCGATGTCATAGCCAAGTTTTTCGATTTGAAGTTTCATGAGCGAGCATCACAAATCTTTATTGGGAATCTCGTCCACATAATACAAGTCTTGTCTTTCAATGCCTCGCCCAATGATTTCTCACGTTTTGATATCCTATAATTAACAAAAGTGGGGTTACATAAAAAAGTACAATTTAATTATGTTAAACATGGATAGATTTAAGTCCTATATTACATATAATTTGATTGCTAAGAGAGTCCCTTAATTGTCTTAAATGATCTTCTTTCATTCTTCCAACAAGTCCGCCAATTCCAGCCAAATTTTGTCCTGTCCTTGAGCATAGGAGATATCCAGTGCTGCAATGCACGCACGAAGCTCCGCCTCAAACGGAACCCCCATTCCCAGGTAGATCGACTCATCCTGCCACGTGGCAGAGAGTAGAATGTAACCCATTGACAAGATGCCATATTTGTGACTAGAATTGTAATCCTGAATTTTAAATTTGATTGTTTAAATGACAAATATTTTTATTTAATTGTTTAATTGAGTGACAGAAACTATTTGGTTTTGTTTTCCTATTTGGATTTGATTACATATTATTTAAAATTGAAATAATTGTCATTTAAATTATATTTTTTTCGTTGACTTCTAGTCAATCTTATTAACTTTTGAAACTAGAATAAAAAATCATAACTCTTGACATTTTCTCAATTATCCCACATATCAAAATTTCAGTGAAATTGGTGGTGATATGTTGGCCGAAATTCAACGAAAAGTTATGATTTAAATGACAATTATCTCAACGACATTGTTTTGAAGAACGAACGTTTTGTCCACATCGGAAATTCTGGCTGACACGTCACCACTAATTTCACTAGAATTTTGATATATGAGATAATTGAGAAAATGTCAAAAATTATGATTTTATATTCCAATTTTAAAAGTTATAGGATTGATTAGAAGTAACGGAAAGTTATGATTTAAATGACAATTATATATTTAAAATTTTATATGTATTTTTAGTTATATGCGTTTGCAGAAATAAAATAAAATAAAAAAATAATTTGGAGTTTCAGAGGGAAACTAATTAACGACTCACGCCAGCCAAATTAGATTCACGTCTTTAATCTCAGATTCTCAGCCGTTGAATTTAACCAGATAGATCTCCAGCCGCTGCTTGCCTTCCTAAACCTCTATAAATAGCCTCAGACATAATTTTCCTGCCCCACAAATTCCCAAACTTGAGAAACGTAAAGCTTGAGTTTTCTAGAGAGATACGATTGTTCGTGATTGACGTGTTTTGGAATACGTCCAATCGATTAATCGTCTCTGCAAAATTTTTTATTGAATTTCGTTTCTCACGAACACAAAATCTCTCAAAATCTTCAAGCTGTGTTGCGATTCCTCTGTTCTAGGGTTTCCGATTTTCAATTCTTTTCCGTTCTTATCTTTTTTGGGATTACCCGACGTCTGTTAGAGATCTATTAGCTCGATCGAGATTCTCGTTTCTGATTAGTTTTTTATTCATCTCTTCTCCGTTTCACTAGTAATTTTGTGAGAAAGTTAAATCGATCTCGACTGAAATGAACGAGCAAGGAGCAATGATGAGCCACCAGCAGCAGCAGCAGCTGATGAACATGAATCAGACGCTGTTGAATCCGAGTCAAATGAATCCGCAGGTAACCAAATTCAACCACATTAAACCATTGGCAATTTTTCCAGTAATTTATAAACAAGCTGATTCGATTAATTTTCGGCCTCAGATGGCTCCAATGAATCGGAGCTACGGAATGTGGGGGCCGCAGCAGCAATTTCAAAACCCTAATTTGAGCTCCGACGCCATGAAACCTCCGCTTGCAGCCTTCAATTCGTTAGGTCCTAGGAGCAATTGGAAAGGCCAAAGGGTAAATAAACAGAGGTTGGAGCAGCGGCAGCAGCAGACCTTAGTTAGCTCCGGTGGTATCGGCGGTAGTGGTGGTGGTGGTGGGAATTTAAATTTTAGGAACTATAACCCTCCGACGTTGAATGAGCTGCAGCATCAGAATCGATTGAGGGCGAGGAAATCTTTCCCCAAAAAGAAGTTCAACAAGAATATGAGTATGAATATGGGTGGTAATGGTGGGAGGTCTGCCCCATTTGCACCTAGGAATACCACTTCCTATCTGATTAGGGCGAAGAAAAGTGGTGGGATAGCACCGGTGGTTTCTCCGTTTCCAGTGACCCCGTCTGTGTTGCCGACCCCAATCTTGTCCCCTTCTACTGAAGTTTTGGGGAACATGGCCAAGGAAGAGTGGGGGGTGGATGGTTATGGCTCGATGAAGGGGTTGATCAGGCTGAGATCTCTCGGTCATGAAGATGAGGAGGAAGATGAGGGGGAGTCAAGTGGGAGCGACGTGGAGGAGCATGTCGAGGTTGAGAGGAGGTTGGATCATGATTTGAGTAGGTTTGAGATGATCTATGATCCAAATAGCGGCAATGGTGGTGGGATAGAGTATCATAATGTGTTGGAAAATCGGGTTGATGATCAGGACACTCACATTGCACAGCTTGAAGAAGAGAACTTGAATCTCAAGGAGAGGCTGTTCTTGATGGAGGGGGAGTTGGGGGATCTGAGGAGGAGGTTGCTCTTGCTAGAAAGGCGAGGAGGCCGAGTAGATGAGGAGATTGTTGAGAATGAGTCTGGAAATGAGGGAGAGAGCAATGCACACTCAACAGGGGAGAATGATGAACAAAATAGGTCTGATGGTGGCGAAGGCGTTGAGGGTCGTGTTGGTGGTGGATTTGAAGCAGAAGAAAGTAGAGGGAGAGGTTGTGTGGAAGGGAGTTTGCAAAGTGGAGATGAAGGGATGAAGACGACTGCTGATAGTAATGTTAATGATTCTATTGAAGAAGATAAATCTGCTGCTGAAGTTGAGATAGCAGAAAGTGTTGATGATGAATCTTCTAAACTTGTGGTTGAAGCTGATATTTGTATGGTTGAGAAAAAAGAAGAGAAACTTGGTTGTTAGGATATGCTGGTTTTTTTTTCTTCTTCTTCTTCTTCTACATTCTCTGGCATGGTGGAGAGAGAGAAAGAGAGGTTCCCTGCCATGGATGGATGTAATTAGGTTCTCATTAGAGAGTTCGACTGTGCAATGGTCTTCAAAGCCGTGTTTATAATGAAACTTTCACTGCCTACCATTCAGAATATGATGTCATATTATTTTTGGTCTCCACAGCCTTTTTTGATAATGATACTTTAACTGCTTCAAAAAATGAAAGTTTAACTATTTTTATTTATCATAATTACATAAATTATAATATACTTAGATTGTTTTTAATTATCATAATGTAGAATTTTAAATTGCAAAAGCTGATAGTTTGGATTGGATTATAAACATAAACGAGATTTAGTGTCTCACTATCGACGTCACATCAATCATGTCTAATCTCTAAATTAATTAATTTAATAATATTTATTATAAAAAGAATTTTAAAGAGTATAAATCTTTTCTATCTGATAATTCCTATTGATTTAAATTAATTTACAATTAAGATCCAAAACTTGGACATAGAATGCAATTATCACTATTAACTATCAAAAGATTTATATACAACACGTAACAAAGGCAGAGCCACATCTTCAAAAAATTAATGGATGTGAGGAGTTAGTTCGTCTTTGTCTTGATATCTCTATCACAGTGTTAAATTCATTATTTAATACTAATATCTATTATCATAACAAAATTTATTATAATGTACTAAACCCCCAATAAACATCTACTAATCAACACTAAACTAAAAATGATAAAATAATTACATTACCTAATTGAGAATAATAGATCTTAATTAATAATTACAAAACGAAACTAAAAAAAAATTAAGAAATTCAAATTGAATAATAAATAAAAGTACAAACTTTTTTTTTAATATGGGACATGAGTTAGAGCATCACTATCGGCGCCGCAAATAAAGAAGAAAACACAGCGGCCGCAATGGAGCGGGGATCGGGGCGAAGTGCCACCCGTGGATAGTTTCCTAAAATAAATATTAACACTAACTGATGTATCAAATGGCTCAAAATTGTTCTTAGTTCGGCAATAAGAAAGTGTTCGGATTTGAATACTTCCCTATATATATATATTAGCAATTAACGTGTATTTCTTCATATTAGATAATAAGTTTTGAGTTCTTTATAAGTAAACATAGTGACATAAGATTTAATAAGGAACTTACAATAATTTATATTGTTTACTCTTGGAGAAAAACTATACAAATTTATACACAAAGATATTTTTATATATAAAATCATATTTTTGAAAAACTGCGATAGTCTGGAAAATAATGGAGTACCAACTACCAACCAAAAGTAAAGGTACAACAAAAAAATTAACAAACAATGTGTAGCAAGCGCCGCATGGGGGGTACCTTAATCTAAAAATAGCAATATCAGCATAAAACTAATCCCTAAATTTCCCCCTTTCAATTTCCCTTGCATTCTAAACCCCCAGGCCCCAAGTTCCATCACTCTGCAACTCCAAAATCCCTTCTTTTTCATTGAATTTCACATCTACATATACAATTATACATACACAGTAGCACGCACATTTGGCGCTTCACTGTGCGTAAAAATGGATGATGGAGACGGGGGTTTAAGCTTTGATTTCGAGGGCGGGCTGGATTCGGGGCCCGCGCATCCAACTGCATCCGTGCCCGTAATCCAATCGGCGGCGGATTCAAATGCAACTGCCGCCGCGGCCAATTCTCATAATCCTTCGGCGGCACCCCAGCCGGCGGCGCATGCGGCGGAGGGGATGGGAGGCGGCGGGGCGAGGAGGAGCTTCAGGCAGACGGTGTGCCGGCACTGGCTGCGATCTCTGTGTATGAAAGGCGATGCCTGTGGGTTCCTTCATCAGTACGATAAGTCGCGGATGCCGGTTTGCCGGTTTTTTCGCCTATATGGGGAGTGCCGTGAGCAGGATTGTGTATATAAACATACGAATGAAGATATCAAGGAATGCAATATGTATGTAATTGATGCATTTTTGAGATTTTTCCTTTTCTGTTAAATTGTGTGTATCTTTCAATACGAATGCTGTTAATCTGTGTTATCTAATAATATGTTGATTGAAGAAGAATACGTCTGCAGTCGTCTCATTTATGCTTGATCCCTTAATTTATTGGGAGATTTTGTTCATTTTATGTATAGAATATGTGAAGATTTTGTCGAAATTATTTATTGTGATTTCATTCTTAAGAGAAGATAGTCATAGAAGATGCCCCTTGCGGGAAATGTAACTTGGAGTATAGAACTGATCTTTGTCCCTTGCATCTTGCCTAGTCTTTATTCGTCTTTGGTTTAGCAGAAAGATGATTTATATTTGATGAATCGATGTTTTCATTTTCTCATTTTCTGCTATCGGCTGTTATGAACCATTTTTCTTACAAGTGGTGGTGTGTGGCAGGTACAAGCTAGGATTTTGTCCAAATGGTCCTGATTGTAGGTACAGGCATGCGAAGTTACCTGGACCTCCACCCCCTGTAGAAGAAGTTCTTCAGAAGATTCAGCAACTGGCTTCATATAACTATGGAAACTCTAACAAATTTTCTCAGAACCGTAATTCTAATTATGCTCAGCAGACGGATAAATCTCAGTTTCCACAAGGACCCAATGGTATACATCAAGTAGGAAATCCCGGTACTACAGAACCTGGTAATGCTCATCAACAACCACAACAAGCACAGCAACCTCAGCAGCAGGGCAGCCAAGTTCAAATCCAGAATACAGCCAACGTCCAGCAAAATCAAGCTAGTAGGAGTGCTACACCCCTGCCCCAAGGAACATCTAGGTGTGTTCCAAACAAGGTCTTTAATTAGGTGGAAAACTTCATGTATTTATATGTTGACGTTACTATAAGAGATCCGTCCCACTCAGCTGTAATAACTGTGTTTTTGTGTTTAATTGCTTGTTCTCACTCTTTGGAGGATATATATTATAGCTTTGCTCATTGTTTTGTTCTTGGCTGGTCCATGATGTGAAAAATATGCATGCTCTTTAAGTGAGTGTATCGCTGTTATCTTGTCAGATGCAGACATGCTGCTTTGCCTTTTCTGAAATTTATTGGCTCTGATTGGTTCGCAGCTTAGTAGGTTGGAAAGTATTTTACATGACAAGGTCATAAAGAGACTCCTAAATAAGATATCTATTATTTAGAGTTTATGATTAACTTGGTAAACTGATATGAAACAACTGAAATTCTTTTTGTCTCTTGATCAAAAACTTTGTCCTTATTCACTGATCCTCTTTTCTCAAACTAGAGTTTTTGAAAAGAAATTCTTCAAAATCAAATAGTAGGCAAGTTTGCTATTTGAAGCTTGCATTTTGTTGATGCACATAAGAAGGCTATTATTACTTATGTTTAATTGTAGCTGTTTTCTTTTGAGGGAAGGATTTAGAAAAAGCTGTCTGATTGTTTTTACCAAATTCAAATCTGTCCTAGGACATTAAGTTAATTAAATCTATGAAGTCCTTGTGTGGCTAAAAAATGCAATAGGATAAACCTCTTTCGGATGGCTCAGCATACCAACATGGTTGGATGAGGATTTTTCTGTGTCTCCTTACTTTTAGAAAATATCATCTGAATCTTGAAGCCTGTGAGCTTTCTGTCAATTAAATATATTTCTTGCGATGTGAGAGAGGCCCTTCTTTAGTTTGATGAGCACTAGGGTAGTCATTACACTCTGGTAGTTTATTTATGAATGGTTATTCATAAGCTATTGCTCCTAAATAAGGAGTTTTCCTTGTTGTCAGGCACATACATTTTATTTTATTTTATATATTTATTTATTTATTTTTATTTTTATTTTATTTTGGGGGGGGGGGGTTAGTGATCATGTGGATGCTTTTTGAGAATTAATCATTCAAACCCTCAACCCTCGGGCACAACGCTTTAAGGCTGACACTCGTTTTTCCTCTATTTTCATGTAAAATATGATGTGCTTTGTGAAGTTACTGAAACACATCGCCAGGAGCTTATTAGTCTTCAGCTCTGTTGGCAACATACGGAACCCCCCTTCCCCCTAAACTCACACACGTTCACAAAAAGGTTCATCAAGTTGGTGTAGGTCACTTATCTACATATTCCAATTTCCATGTGCATGTGGTTTTCTTAGGTACTTTGTGGTGAAAAGTTGCAACAGAGAGAATCTGGAACTGTCTGTACAACAAGGAGTATGGGCAACACAGAGAAGCAATGAGGCTAAACTTATTGAAGCATTTGATTCTGTTGACAATGTGATTTTGATCTTTTCAGTTAACAAGACTAGACATTTTCAGGTGATTTATGCATGTTATTGACATAGATACTGATTTGAGTAGCTCTGATACTAATATCAGATAACTTGCTAAGGTTGTTATAGTGTTCCACAATGACTTGTTGTGGTGATAGATCTATTTGTGGTTCAATAGGGTTGTGCAAAGATGATTTCCAGAATCGGTGGATCCGTTGGTGGAGGGAACTGGAAGCATGCCCACGGGACTGCTCATTATGGACGTAACTTTGCTGTCAAATGGTTGAAGGTCCTCACCACTTGGCATACTTGATTAAATTTTATATGTTGTTGAAGGAGCTTCAGTATTCGGATCTGTGTGTTATTTTCTGTTTGGTTATTTCTTTGGAAGAACCTATAAGATGGTTGTAAATGTTGGACGTGTTCTATTTTTGTTGTATCAGTGTTCTAGGCACAACAGTAGTTAAGAGCTCTAGTAGCTTGAGAAATAGGATTCGTAGAATACTGTGTTAAATATACTGGTGATGATTGGGCTGAGCTTTACAATCCCATTAGTTAGCTTTGCAATGATACCTATCAGAATTTGCAATTTATCTGATGCTAGATCCCGCTATCTTGTACACTGTTTAGTTTTTTTTAATAGTAAAAAGGATTATCATTTATGATTATTTTCAAGCCCAATTAGCAACAAAGTTCAAGATGCAAATGACAATTTGCTATCTCAAATGTATTTTATGTTGTATAGTAAAATATTTGAGTCTGTACTTATCTTATGTCAGCACGTTCAATACTAGTCTTATTCTTACTATGTACAGTTTCATTCTTCAATCTGGGATTCTAGAAAGGTCGTTGCGCCATATCCTTGTTTTTCTGATAGTTTTAACTATCTGCATCTGTTGAGATGGTCTGGGGGGTCAGTGCATGTGGTGTGTGTTCCTAGTTGATCAGCATGCTATGGTATAGGCATGTTAGTTTGTAATGATTATTTCTGTCACAGATTCATTCTTATTATTGGTGTTCCGATCAGATTACTATACTGATGGTGGATAGATCAATGGTAATGTGGACTTTTTCATGTATACAGTATATGCCAATCATCTATGATGAGGGAGACAATTGCTACTTTTTGTCTTTCACATTCACTTCTAAATAAAATAATTTAAGAACATGAAATTTATGCACTGGTATTTAAATTTCTGGATACCTTCATTCTTATCTCTAGCCTATGACAGACAATATCCATCGTAGTTCTCTACTGTGTAGTTACCTTATTCTTGGTACATATGGGCAATATAGGTTGCCGCTATATGTCATTCTTCATATGCTACTATGTGAGATTCTGAAATATTATCTAACCATGGCGCGTGCTTGCAGCTCTGTGAACTGTCCTTTGACAAAACTCGGCATTTGAGAAACCCATATAATGAGAACTTGCCAGTAAAGGTACTTTTCGGTAGTTGCGTGTCTGAAGTCATATTCAAATATATCAGAATTTATTTTGTTTTATTTCTTTTGATGTTGGCTCTTTTAATTTTGTTAAACAGTTGAAACCTTTGAAGGGTGTCTATTTTTGGGATTTTAATCTGAAAACTCTCATGTATTTCCTGAATTGATTGCATTTCAGTTGTAAACAAGCTCCAAGGATTGACACTGGGCATTTGTGTATTTCTGTGAAATAAAATTGTCTTTGCAAACTGATCAAGTCAATTTTTTAAAGTAGTTTATGTGTCCTATTGAACATTTAGCCTTTCACCATGCATAAAATTGATATTGCAGGAAGTTAATTCATTTAGTAAGTTCCCATGGTTAATGTCTGAAAGTTTGATCGCATCTCTAAGATTTCTTTTTTAATCTCTCTAGGTTTGTCTGTGAACTAAGTTGTGCACATATATGTTATAAGAAGTATTGATGGCTTCATGAAACGTGATATGCGTTGCAGAATGTTGAGTCATTAGATGATTGAAAGGATGTCATAATCTTTTATCTTCCAACAAATATGAGATCATAGCTTCCTTTCTACTCTTTCATATCAGCCAAGTGGAGATTACATTGTTTATCTGATTGCAGATAAGTAGAGACTGTCAAGAACTCGAGCCTTCTGTTGGCGAGCAGTTGGCATCATTGCTTTACCTCGAGCCCGACAGTGATTTGATGGTACTTAAATTTCAACGATCTGAATTCAGATTCGCTCTACTATATCTAGCATATGTTTGTCGAAAAACATTTAGCTTGGATAGCTCTATCATGCCGTTGATTTCTGGTTATCCGATATAAAATACTGTTGGTTTTGCCACTGCATGAGCTCGTTTGATGAAGCAACATAAGGATTAAGATCACATCTATGATACAGTTTGGTTTTCTTTTTCTTGAATTGAGATGGGATGACTGTTATAATTCGAAACCGTCGTCTTCCGTAGGCTCTCTCGGTTGCAGCTGAGCAGAAGCGTGAAGAGGAGAAAGCCAAGGGAGTAAACCTTGATAATGGAAGTGACAACCCAGATATTGTACCCTTTGAGGACAATGAAGAAGAGGAAGAAGAAGAAAGTGACGAAGAGGACGAAAGCCCCGGGCAGGCTTTCGCAGCTCAAGGTAGGGGACGAGGTAGAGGTATGATGTGGCCTCCTCACATGCCTCTTGCTCGTGGTGCTCGCCCGTTCCCCGGTATGCGAGGGTTCCCTCCGAACATGATGGGAAGTGATGGATTCTCTTATGGTCCTGTAAATCCTGATGGTTTCCCAATGCCTGATCTCTTTGGCATGGCGCCCCGTGGCTTTGGACCGTACCCTAGATTCTCTGGTGATTTTGCAGGTCCGGCCTCTGGGATGATGTTCCCCGGCCGGCCTTCTGGTGGATTCGGGATGATGATGGGTCCCGGACGGCCTCCCTTTATGGGCGGAATGGGCATTGGAGGCGCAGCTAGAGGCGGCAGGCCGGGAGGTATGCCCCCTTTTTTTCCGCCACCACAGCAACAACAGCCTTCCCAAAATCCCGGTCGTCCGAAGAGAGATCAAAAAGCACCGTCTAGCGATTGGAACGAGAGCTCTGATCACGCCAAGGGGCAAGACATGGCGGAACCTTACGACGAAGGGCGGAATCAGCAGAGGGGCAAAGCTCAACAAGATGATCACTATAGCGGCGGGAACAGCTACCGGAACGGCGAAAGTGAAAGCGAAGACGAGGCCCCAAGGCGGTCGAGACATGGCGAAGGGAAGAAGAAGAGGCGGAGCTTGGAGGGAGATGGTACCGCCGTCTCCGGCGAGAACATATAGCCGTGAAGTTTCGACATTTTGAACAAACTTGTGTTTGTAACTCAGGAAAATGTGACATAGGTTGAATCACAAACACGCATGTCGTGAATCGAGAAAAAAATTGAATTTTGAGGACTCATTTTTATTTTTATTTTATGTTTTCCCCTAAATCTACTAACAAGATTATAACTATTTTGTACTTCAAAAATATTATTATATCCTTTTTGCTGAGTCTAATATATTAATATTAGAATCTTCAAGCTGCAAGTCCTCTACTTCAAATTTGTTGTCAAAAGCTATAATATCTTAAAATTTGGCTTATTTTTTTGATTGAATAATCCGAAATTTGACCCAATTATTTTAAGGGAAATTTTTTGTCAAAAGCTATAACATCTTAAAATTTGGCTTGTTTTATTTGATTGAATAATCCGAAATTTGACCCAATTATTTTGAGGGAAATTATGTTCGTAATCATTTTTCTCTTTATAGCTCCATACTTAATCAAAAGGATAAGCACTTTTTTTAGCCTTAATCTATTAATAAGATCGATCTATTTGTACACACAATATTAGATTACCTCTATTCACGTTATTAAGAGTAAGATTGTCATCAACTTATGGACTAAAACTTTGACACTTTCTACAAAAAGAATAGTATGGCCTTCAAAATATAAAAGCGTATATATATATAGCGGTGTATTTAAATCCGAATCATTTTTTAATGCAGAACTAAGACTAAATTATAATAGTAGGATTTAGAGATCCGGTGGTTAAGCATTACGCCACGTGGCACTATTTTTTTTTTTTTTTTAAGATTATAACCATGAAGGTCATTTATATCATTCTTTATTTTTCGATTATGGTAATTAACGAGTTTTATGGAGAGTGATTGTTGTGCTCAAACGTGGGATCTTCCAAAAAAAATTCCACAATTGGCGTTATAATGATATACATTCAACGTGGTGATGATTTAAATTCAATGTTATGCTAGAGTATATTTTCGAATTTGTTAATGACGTACTTCATTTTCAATAACAGTTGGCACACACTTTTTCTCTCATAAAATATCTCAAAACCTTAAATTTCATACAACTCTCTTGATTTAAATTATTTTTTTCATAAACTATATATCAAATTAAAAGTAATTTTATGTGGATGTAAGGAAATGCTAATTGCTTATATTTACACGAAGAAGTTTGCATAAAAAATGGAATATGTAAGTATCTCAGCGAACTTGCGTTCTGCTGAAGTAAATTCAATGTTATGATGATATACATTTTGTGTTATGATAATATAAATTCAATGTTATGCTGAAAAAATAGATGCAAGATGTGGCTCTGAAGGTATTTCCATCGTTTGTCGTATTTTTTTCCCTCACTTTAATATATTTGATTATGAAAGTTGCACCTTATAAAGATCTGCATCTTGGAAAATAACGATATGTCAGACGTTGTATAATGATATAGTGTATGTATTAAGATGATATGGTTATATTTAATAAATATATCATGCTGATTATAAATACATAATATAATGAGGATCATCATTTGCTATACTAATAAAGTATTGTTCGTTATGATGATTATCAATTATTACATCAAGTATATGTATTAATTATATAACACAATATTTTTGTGTTTTCTTTATTCCTTGTTGCCGTTTTATTACTTTTGGATCATATGAATATATGCACAACATGAATATTGTGTTTTAGAACATTACATATTTTCTAATCCATCCCGCCATAATATATTGGATTATGAAAGTTGCTCGTTATAATGATAGGGAATTTGACATACAATTATATATCGCACTTCCTATAATGATGCAAAATTAGAAGTCGTTTTTTGTTTGTGGAGGAAGGCTGTTGGATTTTGGATGAGAGGTAGTGTTTGTTGGGAAAGAAAATAATTGGAATCCAAATTTGAGCAATGCATGTAAAATGTACGTTTTAAAAATTCTGACATGTAATTTTTGTAATAATTCGATACCAAAGTTATGATTTAATGGCATTTTTCAAAAACATTGAAAAGTCGTAAATTTAAATAACTATAATTTCGTGTCTCAGACTAACTTTAATTTCGTATCTCAGATAAGTGCAGATACAATCTGTGTTCAGACAATGCCAAATTTTCAGACAAAATTGCACATTTTATAACCACTTTGTATTCATAAAAAGCAAGATGACAATAACTACAATATGAATAACAGAATCCTCTCAAATCTTGTTTTACCTAACAGTATTTATATACTTCCAAAATGCAGGAAATAAAAAATAACTGATATACAAGTTCAGTAGCTTTTCAGCTCCAACTAAGATAGGGAAAATGTCTTGCTAGAAAAAATTTCACGAGCCGGCGCATTGGCCCTTCGACTCCGACTCCATCAATACACGTCACGTGTTAGATTCACCGGTCCGCGACTCCGATTCTCGACAAGAATATACATTTACCCCTTCGAAGAGCCTTCTTCACCCTCTTCAGTTCTTCGGCTGCCTTCATCGACGTCTGCAGATTGTGGGGGTTCAGCTCTGCCTTTAGCGTTGGTGGTTTCAGCTGAATCTGGTTCGACGTCGTCTGACTTGGCTTCATATTCCAAGAACTCACCGTTTGGAATTGGTGTAGATGTATCCGTTTCGGATGCATCAACAGAGGCCGGAGGCGGTTCAAGTGAATCAGAGCTTTCCCTCCACTCGACCCACTCTGGCGTTTTATCGGAGCTGATAGTGTCGGGCATGTTGGATACCGACGCCGGTTTTGATTCGGGAGGTTTGGATATGGCGTCGTCTGCCTCGTCTTTCTCAACAACACCGTCATCAGCTCTTCCATCAACGTCCATGTGCTCCTCCGCGTCAGGTGATGAGGACGCGTCAGGACCGGCCGAGTGCTCGTTGTCGATCCTCTCGTCCTCAAATGCAAACCAGTTGGAGTTCGTGAAGAGCAATCCTCCTCCGCTGGAAACACGAGACGTAAACAGAGAATACGGTCGGCTCACATACGAGATCCGGGGAAGACTTCCTCGAAAGATGAATATATATATACTTACCTGTCCTGATTATCGCCCAAACGGAGCGAAGAAATGACAACTTCAGCAGATTCGTCGTCGAAGTAGACATCCTGTGGAAGTTACGGACGTTAACTTTGTTGGGGTAATAGAGAAAAGCTCGAATTAAAGTTCGTGGAAAAGTAAGGCAATGGTTTCTAGAATGCAAGACGAATAGATGACAAAAAAAATCGAACGATATGGAGACAATGATGAAAACAAAGTACGTCACTGAATTGTCCATCTTAGAAAACCAAAATCACAAAAAACTTGTGTAAGACCGATCCAACGTGTCAAATATCCGAATCGGAACCCATATTCAATGGCATATATGTAATTTTGTTTTTAAGTGTTTGGATTCGGATCATGACCAGTCAGAATATCTTACACAAGACTCCCCCGTAATCTACTGATGGAGCTATTAATTTTCATATACATACCTCATCATCTCGCTCGAGTGAGGAATGTCCCTGTGCAAAAGAAAACCGAAGAACAAATTCAGTTATTCATATGCATTATCATCGCGAAACAAGTCGCCGAAAAAACTGACAAAACAAACCTCGTTGATAGCATCGTTGCTGTAAATCCCGTATTTAAAGGCCTGGCTCAAGTTATTCGCCAAAGCTGCAACGTCATAATCCCTATCTTGGTAGTCATCATCGTCACTATCTCTTGTTCGATCTTGTAGCGTGGTGGGTCTCCTGCCAAGCAATATACAACAAGAATAAAAAAATCTATAATCACAATATATACACAGAATATCAAATAGATACAAAACGAAAGAAGACAGTAGATCCTATGACCTCAGACGAACATAGAAGCTGAGTATGACCTTAACCAACCAGCGGCTTAATATACAAATGTTACACATAAATTGTAAGTAAAGTAATCTCACTTCTTGCCCCATCTACAAAGGAATCGTTTATTTTCACTGTTCCGTAATTAATTTTTCCCATTTCAACTAAAAGCACTTACCCGCATGCCCATTGGAAGACATTTTCCAAAGCATTGCGCTTAAGCAGAACATTCGTCTGCCAATCGACCCAGTCACTGTTTTCCTGCCATTGGGAAACTCAGCAGTCACTTAAAACGCCATAATAACCGAGCCTTCGAGTATATAGAAGGCAAAATAAAATCCTAAAAAGCTGAGTATTGAGCAAACCTGCAAGAATTTCAGAACCTCGCTATCAGTATTCCCCAATTGAATAAGTTTGTTAGCTATACGGGTTAGATAACCGATATTCCCGATCCTGGGGGGCAACTTCCCCTCAGCAGCAATCGTTGGCTGTGAAAATGGTAGCTTTTAGTAATTACAATATCTTCGGCAACATCCAGAGAAGCCACCAACAATAAGGGAACATAACTGAAAACGGAAGAAGAAATTAATCTACAACAAATTACCTTGCTCTCATCAGCAGACAAAGTGAAGTTCTTCTCAGAATCAAGAATCTTCCCGATGAGATTACACTCGTGGAGAAGGTGGTCGACAAACTGATGATTCTTGCTCCCCAGGCAAGATATTACTATGTGTTCCACGTGATGATGTAAGAAATTATTATAAGGATACCTACGGTCAGAGAGAGGCCGGGAATTTAAATATTATGAAAATGTTTAAAACGTGACTAAAGAAATTACCACATGGCGCAAATAAATCATGTAACAAATTACCGACCAGTACCATCACCAATAGTGAAAATACATAAATAAAAATACGAAGATTTTGTGGTACTCGAAAGTAACATAACAAGTAGTAGTATCAGAAGATGACGCAGAGGAGATGCACTTACTGAAATAACAATTGAAGAATACGTTCCACAGCGCCCAGGCGAATCAGTTCCTTTTCGGCAGCTTCACTACTAACAGCAACTAAGACTGAAATGAACTCTATAATCTGAAAGAAAGGAGAGGTCAGCGAGCATTAATTGCAGGAGAAGAAAGAGGGCAATATTTTAATACAATTGGATATGCATATAAAGGTAGAAGCAATAAATTGTTGTATAATAAACAAATGAATTTTCTATAATCAAAGTATTTTGGAAAGACACAATTTCGCTTAACGATGCAGCAGTCAATATAAAATTATTATTTTAAGAAATAGAGAAATTCTGAGGGCTCCTTAGGTAAAATGCAGAAGATACCTTCAACCGACGCTTTCCAAGAGGAGGCTGCAATTTCCCATACGTAGTTAGCAGGGTATGTTCCTCAGATGAAACATCCAAAAGCTTGAGCAGATCACCTGCCCAATAAACCAGTTTAGTCTTGTCTCGTCATTTCAAGATTATGAAAATTTATGAAAAATGAAAAATCCGGACATAAATGCGGATTAAAAGCACATTTATTCGGTTGACCTCGTTTGCATAGTTGAATTATACTCGGAATGTACTGCCAGAGCCGAAGTAATCGTGAAAAATGGATCCAAAGTTACCTAGGCTCTCCAACATGCTTTTAACGGTCTCGGGATTAGCTGTGGCTCCAGGTCCATGAGAAGTTTGACGATTGTACATGTAATATATACCGGATGTCAGCCTCTTGGGGTCTAACAACGATATACAAACTAGTAACAGGTTGACCAAAACAGTCTTCGGTCTCGACTCCTCCAAAGCGTGACGAAATAATCGTCCTATAAAACTGACAGCAGCCAGTTTCCATTGACGATAAGAAAAGGGGAAAATAGAGAAACGAGAAAAGAAGAATTTAGCAAAAGTGCAACCTTGGGCTGGAGATTTTTGCAGCTAATGATGGGGGAGCCCATCGAGTAATGGTGCAAAGAGTTTCTGCAGCATTAGCATGCACTTCAGGGCAGTCCTGCAAATATAT